>VZTU01015812.1:74888-117818 GCA_013400835.1 Zapornia atra
GGGTAGGTGGCACAAGCAGCCGGCCAAGGGAACCTGTCGGCCCCGAGGGCTTTGCTCCCTTGGCCCAGGCTGCGATGTCTCTGCGGCCCCACAGAGCCGCTGCGGCGACGGGGCCTGGGCTGTACAGAGGCCGCCGGAGGGACTCGGGGGGAGCCCTCACGAGAACTCACCCACCCACCTACAACCCCTCCCTCCACCCCGTTCCATAAAGTCTCCGCCGTTCTATTTTTACTGGTGCTGGCACGAAGGTGCCACCCTTTTCCCCCGGCTCACGGCAGCGGGAGCAGGGTCTGGAAACGCGGCCCCTCGGCGGCGGTGGGCCCGGGGCGGCCTCCCCGCCGCGTCTGGGGAACGTCATGCCGACACTCGGCTTCGTGCGCACACGGAAGGGACCACACGCCTCGTTAATACCGAAAGGGTCTATTTCCTTACATTTAAATAAAAAACGGAAATGTAATGCCACTTGAGTAAGACTCCTTCAACCCATAACGTGTGTGGCAGATGCTGCCCGGGCAGGAGGGGAACTTCTGCCAGGTGTTGGAAAACTAAAAAAAAACCCCTCTCGCTGGAAAGGGGAGGTATATAGAGTCCTCTAGTTTATATAAAACGCTTTAGTTCATATAACTGTCACTGTATCTGAGCAATTTATAATATGTTTACTGACATGTAAACACCTCTCTTGTGAGGTGGAAAAATACTGCTCTTTGCATTTTTATAAGCACAAAAATTGATTCACAGAGGGTATGTAATTTTTCACGTAGGAATAAAAAGAATTATAGGCCTGTAGGCCTCAAGAGATTGTCTAATCTCCGTGCTGAGGCTGAATCAGGTATGGTGATCAGCGTTACTCAAACATTTTCAATCCATGGACCCATAAACATCAGTATGAGTAGTGTATATAGTGAGAAGAGGTTTGCTTCTGCTAATTGTCTTTCAGGGACCTCTTGGGAGTAGTTCACAGAATCTAAGGCAGTGACAGATCACAGTTTGAAAACCAGTGATACCATCCCCAAGAACTATTTGTCTAATCAATTTGGAAAAGCACCTATTTAAAGGAGATCTGGAATGTAGCTTATACAAATGTCTGACGGCGTTTATGAATATGTGTTTGTCCAATATCCAATGAGAATTTTCTTTGCTGCATTCCTTGTCATACTCCCAGTGGAAACAGACAAAATTTGTTATGTTGTTTATATGTTTTAATAAGTGTTTGTGTGTAAATGTATGTATTTATTCATGCAACTGTTTACTTCTGCAGATATGTATATCATCTTCTCTTACACTAAACAATTTTGTTCACTTTCCTCATAGGGTGCTCTCATAAATGATTTATTCTTACAGCCTTTACTTTGGCTTCTTTCCAGCATGATGTTTGCCTTTATCTTAAGGTATAAGGCCGCTTATAGCAGTTCAGTCGAGGCGTGAACACCAACAAGGGTGCAGTATTTATGTCCCATGTATTTCATGAGAGGAACATCTATAAAAACACCCCAGAAATAATCTCTTTTTCTTCTTGAGACAGAATATTATTTTTGCTCAGAACCTTTCCTACCATATTCCCACTGAGTTCTCCCCATTTTATTTTGGATCTTTGAGTTCTCAGATATAATATTTTGCCTTAGCCTTGATGATTTCACCCTGCCAAGTTTAGACATTTATCCAAATGTGGCTGACCATGGCTGGGGGCCAGGTGCACTCCAAAGTCACTCTGTCACTGTCCATCCTCAGCTGGGCAGGGGACAGAAAATATAAAGAAAGGTTGGTGGGTTGAGATAAGGACAGGGAGATCACTCTGCAATTACATGGGCAAAGCAGACTCTGCTTGGGGAAGTCAGTTAATATATTACCAATTAAATCAGAGTAGAATGATGAGAAATAAACCCAAATCTTAAAACACACCACCCCCTGCCCCCGCCTTTCTTCCCAGACTTAACTTCACTCCTGATTTCTCTACCTCCCTGCTCCAGTGTGGGGTCCCTCTTACACCAGACAGTTCTCAGCCAACTTCTCCCAACATTTGTGCTTCCCATGAGCTGCAATTCTTCACCAACTGCTCCAGTGTGGGTCCCTTCCACAGGGTGCAGACCTTCAGGACCAGACTGTTACAGTGTGGGTCCCCCATGGGCTCACAAATCCTGCCAGCTCCAGCCTGGGCACCTCTTTCCACAGGTTCACAGGTCCTGTCAGGAGCTTGTTCCAGTATGGGCTTCCAATGGGGTCACAGCCTCCTTTGGGTGTCTCCCCCTGCTCCAGTGTGGGGTCTCTCCAGAGGCTGCAGGTGGAATCTCTGCTCCCCATCATTCTCCATAGGCTTCAGAGGGACAGTCTGCCTCACCATGGTCTTCTTTCTCCAGGGGCTGCATGGGAATCTTTTCTCCAGTGCCTGGAGCACCTCCTCCCCCTCTTTCTTTACTGACCTGGGTGGCTGCAGGCCTGTTCCTCTCACATACTCTCATTCCTCTCTCTGGCTGCATTTCCTCTTGTTTGGGTTATTTTTTTTCCTCCTTAACTCTGTTATGCCAGAGGCACTACCTCTGTCACTGATTGGCTCTGCCTTTGTCAGCAGCNAGGCTTCAGAGGGACAGTCTGCCTCACCATGGTCTTCTTTCTCCAGGGGCTGCATGGGAATCTTTTCTCCAGTGCCTGGAGCTCCTCCTCCCCCTCTTTCTTTACTGACCTGGGTGGCTGCAGGCCTGTTCCTCTCACATACTCTCATTCCTCTCTCTGGCTGCATTTCCTCTTGTTTGGGTTATTTTTTTTCCTCCTTAACTCTGTTATGCCAGAGGCACTACCTCTGTCACTGATTGGCTCTGCCTTTGTCAGCAGCAGGTCCACCTTGGATTCAGCTAGCATTGTCTTGGTTGGACGTGGCAGAAGCTTCTAGCAGCTTCTCACAGAAGCCAACCCTCTTAACACTCACACACACACACACACACACACACCCCTGCCCCGTCAAAAAAACCCTTGCCAATGAAATACAAAACACCAAGTTATTAAACTAGTTTTGAAATCTGATTCTGTCTTTTAGGACCCATGTTGGTGAAAACCAAGATTTTTAAACTCTTTCTGTATTCTGTTGCATCTTGCAGATCACTAAGGGAAATACTGAATAGAGCTGAAATGACAACATATCTATATGGGATGTAACTGCAAATGCTCTCCGAGTTTGATTTTTGTAAGCAGCATGCCATTTCTTTGGTGGTTTAATGACAACTGTATTTCCTTTGGTTTTTGTTTTAAGAAAACCATCATGGGACCGTGTCTAAATCATGCAAAACTGAAGATCCATTATACTCTTTTTCTACTGGGTCAGTATAACTGACTGTAAAAACAAGGCACAAGTTTACTGCAAGACCTTCTGTACCTGACAAACTTACATTAATGTCTTCATGGAATTTCTTCTAGAATGTCCCTTGGGATTAAAATGAATCTTCTGGACCTGCTTTCCTTAGGTAGTCACATTTTATGCCTTGGACCTAAATAGTCTTTTAATAATTTAGAGGGGTTTTTTCCTATATTATTAAGTAAAATTCTTCAAGCCTTAATAACTTGAATGCATATAATCAAAATAGTTTTTAACCCATTCCTTCCCTAAATTCTATAGCAAGATAAGTTCAACTAAGTATCTCTGCACTTCTAATATATTTCCAGAACATTTTCTCATTGTCCTTTATACCCCTTTTTACCTGTCACTCATTTTGTACTGTAGGCTTTGTGATTTTACTCTTTTATTCATACTCTTTTATGTTACTCTTCAGTCATATCCCCTTATTGTGACTTTTTTTTTCTTCCAAATCCTTGAAGAGCTCTTAATGTGATGTTAACACAGTCTACTTAAGCTGCCCCTGCTTCCTTTTGTTCACATCAAGATAGCTTGCTATTGTATGTTTAATTAAAAATGAGTCTATTGTTCTCTGTAGAAAATCTAGGTTAGCTTTAAGTGACTGAGCTCAGGCCTAGACCATACAGAAGGGAGGTTAATTAACTCATACAGACTGCCATGCTGTTATGAGGAGCCTGCTTTTAGCACCCAGGCTAGCTTCATTAAAGCTAGTTTAACTATTTCTACATAACAGTGCAATGCATAGTTGGCAGCGTAGGCGTGCTTTTTCTTCCTCTTTTTCTTAAGAGTAGGGAAGCCTGTTTGGGTAAAATGTGTCATCATCACTTTCACCCAGTTTACCTTCTGCCTTTAAAATCAAAATGAACTCCTCCCTACTTGTCAAGCATACTTCCTCTGTCCCTTGAAGCAAAAGATCATCCCTGAAATATTGTAAGAACTTGCTGGACTTCTTGGTCCTGCCATATTGTTTTTCTAACTGGTATTCAAGCAGTTGAAATCCACTGTTACCTCATGGGCAAGCTTTATGAATACCTTTATTAACCGCTCAGAAAAGTTATCAACTTCCTCCTTTTGAATACAGCTGTAGTCTACTACGAAAAACAGACCCAAATCATGACATACTTTTACTTCCCTCTTTGAATTTTCCAGCAAGGACAGTAACTTTTGTCTCTTTCCAGATGCAATACAAAATGAATTTTCCTGCCACAATTTCCTGTGCCCATTTTCCTGAGCATACTTGTATACAAATATCACTGAAGTGTGCCACCGTATCTTTGAGGTGCTACTAAACCCATATTTTTTCCACAGGTTCACTAGATCCCTGGCATTTGACTTCAAATATCCCAAGATGATTTTCCATTATTGTCTTTTCATTCTTAATGCCTACTTCTTTTTCTCTCTAGCTCTTTGTAACTGGCCTCTTTCAAGCCCCTTTCTAATGTTGTTAAAAGGTCACCTCCCTATGTCTGTGAGTCACTGTCCTCAAATGCTCTTTCCTGACCTCATCAAATGGACATAATTTCTTCACAGTAATATTATGGAACAATACCCCATGGTCATGTAGTTCATACCCTCTGCAAACCATCCACAAACCCTGGTATTTGTCACAGAGTGGCCAAAACCCAATCCTCCCCCTATAGAGGTATTAGTCTTCTGTCAGAGTGCTGTTATGATCCTGTCAATCTGTCTGGTTTCCTTCAGTCTAGATTTGTGCCAGCATCTTGCTAGGACAATGATGCCTTTGTCCTCACTTCTATTTTCCAGGTAAGCACCACTGCTCATTTTCTGTTTCCTGATGGAATGGATGGAGAGAAAATAATGGAAAGAATCAGAATGACAAGACCTAGAACCATTATATTTTCCAACCTCTTAATGCCATCTTAAATAAATAAAAGGTTCAATTCAGGCAATGCCCACCTATCAGCACAAGTGAAAGATCTCCACAAATCTTTTCTGGGGTAATGGCCTTCAGCTGAAGAAGGGTAGATTTAGGTTAAGTATGAGGAAGAAATTATTTACTGTGAGGGCGGTGAGGCCCTGGAACAGGCTCCCCAGGGAGGCTGTGGCTGCCCCCTCCCAGCAGTGTTCAAGGCCGGGTTGGATGGGGCTTTGGGCAACCTGGTCTAATGGAAGGTGTCCCTGTCCATGGCAGGTAGGTTGGAACCAGATGGGCTTTGAGGTCCCTTCCAAGCCAAAGAATTCTATGGTTCTATGACTTTGTGATTCTAGATATTTTTCTATGTGATTTTTCTTTCAGGAATGGGAGAGTACATACGAATGTATGTGGCTCAGTATATACATTAATGCCGTTGTGATTACAGGATTCATGTCTCAGGTGCAGTACTGTGCTTCCTGTGCTAACAGTTTTATCAGTGAAGATTTTTACAATAGGGGGTTTCTGGCAGATATTCTTCAGGGTTTTTATCCAATAAAGCTTTGTCTTTCAGGTACCTAAAAAGCGTCATGAAATCCAGAGCTCAAGTATGGCATGTCAATCCATTCTATTATAGTGAGAATTTTTAGACATGTTCAGAATAGGCTGAACCTCAATTGTTGAAGTCAGTGGTAAAGTTCCCACTGAATTGTTGGGAGCATAAAAGACTTCTAAGTGTGTTTCAAGGTGTCATTCAATAACATATTTATTTTGCAAGGTGTGACAATGGCCAACCCATGACACATTAACCAAAGGCAAAGCTAGTAACACACACTTCAGCTAGTTGTTATTAGAGCTAGTCAGAAAACAAGCTTTTTTTTTCCTGGAAAATCACATAGTCACCTCTCACTGTTTTTCAGTGCCATCTAAACTATGGCAGTTTTGTAAAGTTAGCTTTTTTTTAAGATACAAGTGAATAGTTTTGCTTTCAGCAAAAGTTTAGGGCTGGCTAAATTCTGCAAAGCAGATGCTAGTGCTCTGAGTTTGTTGTGGCATATGCTATTTTTTCATGGTGTGTGTACTCACAGCCAAGAGTAATGGATCCTTAACTGGTACCTCTTGCTTCTACCACAGTAACAATAATAGAATCAACAGCATCAGCAGCAACAATAATTTGATGTGCCATTGCCATGGTCTGATTGATGACTTGGAGGTGTATGCAGAAATTCCACTAATTTAAAGATGATCATATAAAGTTTGCCCTAATCATACCATAGCAAGCTCCATTGTTAACACATTTAAACTAGTTTGCAAACAGCTTATTCGTACTAAATTCTAAGGTTTTTTGAGCTAGTTGTAAATCAATTTATTCATGTACACACAGAAGATTGTGTTTAACTGATTTAAAATCAATTTTAATTAAACCAAATTTTGTCAATAAAAAATGCATAATTTACCATTTTATCTGAAGCAAAACAATCCTAGAGACAAACTCTCAGGGTCAGCATTTAAAGCTGTTCTGAAAATAAAACCATGAAGGCAAAGAAGAGAGAATTTTGTACAATTATTTTGCCCAGCAATTAAAAATGATGATTTTATGTAAAAATAATGTTTCTAGTGAAATCCTTCTGAATTATACCGATGATTAAATGGAGTATGTGACCCTTTTTAAAAAAAATTAAATAGTCATTGAAACATTAGGTAGTTTATACATGTCCTTTAAGTCTCCCTATTCCTTTCCTAACATCACTACCAACTCTTTTTCATAGGTTAAACCATGTAGAATTTGAGGTCTGGATTCTCTGATTTGCTCTACACTGTTCAGGCAGATCCATGAACTTCATTATGGACATTTCCTGAAGAGGTTTCATAGAACAGTGCAGGGTATATGGTCATCCAGATACAATCCAGTATGCTTTTATATATCCACGCTGCTGGGGAATACCAACTCTTGTCTCTTTAAAGGCATGTAAGATTTAAAAATCAAAGACAACATTTTAACCCAAAAGACTGTATTTGCTTTATTAAAATGGGCTTGGAACTCGTGCTAACAGTACTGGAAAAAATGGCTGATTATCTTCATCAAGTAAGATCCGTCCTCACACATTTGGTGTCCCAGCTACTTAATGAAGCTGATGACTTGGCTCCCCTCCAACACCCGTACATACTTCACACCATTAGATGCATAAGAGTCACTCTGCTCTGCTGTATAGCTACTAAATATAGTATCACAAATGTTGATTTGAAAAATGGATGAGCAGTTGAAGCATTTCTCTGTACAGTGTTTTAAGGAAAGGCCTTTTACTAAACTTGTTGCATATAGTCCACAGGGCAATGAAGCTGTGTGTTATATAATAGTAATGAAAATAAATATGCATTGTGATGGTGAGAGAAAACTTTAAAAGTCTGGGGGGTGGAGGGATCATCTATTGAGAACAGATATATTACGCAAAACTAGTATACCAATGCATCCTTGCAGATTGAACAGAACCACAGAATGGCAGGGATAGGAAGGGACCTCTGGAGATCATCTAGTCCAACCCCCCTGCCAAAGCAGGATCACCTAGAGCAGGTTGCACTGAACAGCATCCAGGTAGGCTTTGAATATCCTTGAAGATGAAGACTCCACAGCCTCTCTGGGCAGCCTGTTCCAGTGTTCTGCCAGCCTTACAGTAAAGAAGTTCCTCCTCATGTTTAGGTGGAACTTCCTATATTAAGTTTATGCCCATCTTTGGGCATACATCAAACTTGGATTTCCATTTTGTCCACAACCATAATATATCGCTTTAATGTATATTTTAAAAGTAAGTTGAATACTGATGGGTTTTCCCTATTTTTGTATGAGCAATGTTGATTTGTTGGCAAAACATTAGTTTGTAGAATCATGTATACATTGCTTTTATTTCTTTCCTTGTGAGAAAGTGCATGTGCCAATGTGTTTACGAGTATGTATGTATGCCCTATGGCAAAGGGCAGTTTAAATCCCACTCTGTAAATGCTAAAATCACAAGTCTTCCTTTTTTGGTCAACAGGTTTAGTGTTCTGCTTGGAAGTATCTTTCTAGGCAGGGTGTGGTTTGCTTAGATGTGGGGGTGGGAAAAGAAAGCAAAAGGAGAACTGAGATGAAGGACTAAAATGTATCATTTCCTTAGGTAGGTTGCCTTTAAACTTCTAAAATAGCTTCAGTAAGATTTTAAATGCCTGTATTTTTTTCCATAGGTAATAGTCCCAGGTATGTTAGGCTATTTACTTATTAACTACTTCTACTCTGTATACAGCAGAATCGTGCTGCAAAGAAGAGCTGTGATAGAATAATATTCATGCTTCCAGTTCAGTTCAGTAAAACAAATCCATAATTTAGATTAATTTTCAGACATATGTGGAAGCATGTAATATCTCTTTGATATATATTCTAAATTACTGTTTGCCTGTATCCAGCTTTCCATAAATCAGAACCCAGTTCAACAAAGATAAAGAGCAAACCTATAATAACATAAGTTCTGTATAAAAGCTAATACTGTGTGATGAACTGGGGAGATAGAAGATAAGCTCAGCCAAAGCCTGAATAAACAAATAGACTGCTTACCCTATATTGAAGAACAAATGTATAAAGGCCTTTCCTTCTTCATTCCCATCTAGAAAACTTGATACGTTCTGTGTGATGTGTAATACAGATGTTCCCTGAATGTGTTTCTGAATGCAAGACTCTGTTTTTTCTTAACTGGAAAATGCTGCCTCCTCTGTCACCAGACAATAGAATCATAGGATATCTAGAGATATTTTATTTCAGAGCAGCTGGAGAAGTGACAAATGAATACAAACAACTCTTCTATTCAGAGCAATTGTTTATAACAGAATTTCTTCAGGAAATAATTGTACTTGAGGCACTAAGGATGGATTTTTCTCACCTAAATTTAGCCAAATATTTAAGTTAAGCCTCCAGTCTGAGATAACCTTCCACGTTTCAACTGTACATCATGGAGAGAGGTGGGTGATTCACCACTCCTATCTCAAACATTACACCTAAGGAGAATTAATTGTTTCTTGTTGTATCTCTGCTCACTATGGAGAGTCCAGATGACTGTCTTAAATGAGGCTTTCAATTTAAGGTAACTACAGCTGGGCAAAATGAGGCATGTGCCAGGAGGTGCTTTTCAAAGAAAAGTCATGGATTATGTTATATTATTTGTAAACAGCAACCCCCAAATCGCCCCATTAAACTCACCTTTTGCCATATCATAAACATGCAGGAGTGACTTCCAGCACGCTTCAAGCAAGTGAAAATCTCTCTGGCCATGCTGATCTTCTGAGCTACAATGACCAGGTATGCCTGGACTGGCAGCACTGTGGAGGGAGAGTTCACTGGCCATAAAGCACGCTGTCCTTACAGCTGCTTTGGAAAAGCTATGCTTTAAATTGTGGTGGAAACATAGCCACAATCAGCTGATGGGTTAGAAAGAAGAGAGGAAAAATAGTCTTTTACATTGTAAGAGGACTGTTTTTAATTCAGGAGCAGGGGTGAAATCCTGGGTTCTTAAGTGCTCTGAAAAAAAATTCCCAAACCGAGCTAGTGTTTCTGCACAGAACTCATAAGCATATGGTAATTTTTTACAGTATCACATATCGAGTTCCCACTTGGTATGATATGAAAGAGAAAAAATCAGTATTTGATATTGCTGCCTCATTATAATAGCCTGACTTCAATAGCCTTCTGTTCAAAGAATTGGAACAGAATAGGGTGTGAGAAGCTACTTAGGACTACATCACTCAGCAATATGCAGAAAATAAATTGAACAGCTCCTCATGCTGTATGCTTTCCAATATTTAAACATTTTTTAAAAATTCCTAAAGGGAAAGACCATCAGTGGAAGAAGCTGTTCAGCTTCAAGGTACCCGATCACTTCTTTGAAAAGGATATTGGAAAATGGTTTGGACACTGAAGCAGTATTTGGCTTGTCATTCTTGGGTGGTAAAGATTAAAGGGTTCATATGTTACAGTGACATACTTTAAGTAAGTAGATTTTTTAAAAGTTAAACCAAAAGGCACCTACTCTTCTCCTGTGGTTTTCCACCTGAAATCTGTTGCTTCAGAGGAGCCTGTGTGCTCAGCATCAATAATGGTCAGGCATTAAAGGATGCAGTGCTTTGGTTAACAACTGAAGCAATGAGCTGTGGTGGTTTGGGAAGAAGGAAGCAGAAGGAAAAAAAAAGCCAAGAGTATATTTTTTTTTGGCACTGCACGGATGGTCACATCTGTATCCAACAATTGGGATGCATTCTTCTAGCTAGCTGTGCCTGGGAGTAGGATGGTTTTGACTTTGGTTACTTTTCTTCCTCTGTAAGGATTTGTTACCTCTTTATGTAAGTAAATTGTAAATTCTTTGGGAAAGGGAGCATTTTTTTTGTTGCCTTTGTGTAATATGTAGCAGGATGTTGTGGTCCGTGACACTAAATGGATTTCAACAGTAGAGCAGCATTAGCTGTTGATGATAATGGCAACTGGACCATGAGAAAGTCAAGGAAATTACCAAGACCCCAAAAGTTTAAATTATGAGACCGTAAGTAGATGCTATTAGCAAAAAGAACCAGTATGATGAACGGGGTAAAATGTTACCTGTAAATTACTGACAGCATTTGATTGTCATTCAGGTTTTCCTGTACTCTGACCACTGCTTCTCAGTCAATCACTAGAGCAGTATCCAAACTCTTCCAGAATTTGAAACCATGTAATTTAGGGGTGATGTTTAAGTGAATTTGTCTCTTAAAAATTATTTTTCAATTTTTGCCAACAAACTCCTATCTCACAAAGGTGTCTCTGGCCGGTCTCTGTGGCTATGTGTTCTCTACTCACATATCTTAAAATACATAACAAGTCTTTTCTCCCCAGCCTTTTTGTAGAGAGATTTAGAAACTTTGTAAGAAGCGAATAGTTTTTAACTTCTTGGGGTTTATATGTTCACAATGAAGCGAGAAACAAAGCAAGAGGAAGTATAACCGAAAGGCAGGAAGTTACCACACATTTAAATATGCATGTAAAACATAGATAGGGTCTAAACATGCGAATACTGATTACGCAGCTCCCCCTGCACTTAGGGCACTCCCATCCAACACACGAAACCACCTTAAAAGCTCAGGGCTGTGCACAGAGCTTTCCGTTTTCTCAGGCTTTTCACAAAACAGATCGAACTGTAAACCACAGGCTCTTGTGAAATAGCGACACCACAAAGGTTTGCTCTGCCATGTGTTTTATCAGAAGCTATAGAATCATAGAATCATATAATGGTGTGGGTTGGAAGGGACCCCAAGGATCATAGAGCTCCATCCCCCCTGCCACAGGCAGGGCCACCAACCTCCAGGCCTGGATCTACACAAGGTTGCCCAGGGCCCCATCCAACCTGGCCTTGAACGCTTCCAGGGGCGGGGCATCCACTACTTCTCTGGGCAGCCTGTTCCAGCACCTCACCACTCTTTCTGTAAAAAACTTCCCCCTAATATCTAATCTAAACCTTCCTTCCTTTAGTTTTAATCCATTCCCCCTTGTCCTGCCATTGTCTATCCTTTTAAAAAGTTGAATCCCCTCCTGCTTATAAGCTCCCTTCAGGTACTGGAAAGCTGCAATGAGGTCCCCCCACAGCCTTCTCTTCTCCAGGCTGAACAAGCCCAGCTACCTCAGCCTCTCTTTGTAGGGCAGGTGAGGCTCCTATAACCACGAGTCCTGTCCGCATGAGACGTAGGAATTAATTTGTAAAGGGAGAGATGCTGTGAACCATCAAGAAAAGACTTAGAAAATCGCCTATCTCTCCTTTTGGGACTGCCAGGTAACAAACATGGTTTGTAGTGATAGTCCACTTTGCTCGCAACCACAGCAAGCCCTGCCAGATCCGTACTCTTGAAGCTTGCTTATTACTCACCAAGGCATGACCTGGGATCTTTAAGATGCTTGTATTTGGTGGCCTGTCCGCAGATGTTCGGCTCTGCCAACTTCTCCCTTGGCTCTCTAGTGAGATTTGTAGTGCTCAAACTGCTTTTCCACCAGTACCTGGGGCTTACACCTGCCTGGCTACTGATGCACTGCTTCGCCTGCTGGTGGAACATCAGTACAACAGTGGACATACCACAGCCCAAACATTTTCCTTGATGTACCCATTTCACTCCATTTAGGATGACTGGTTCTGACAGAGGCAGCTTCTGTGTTTCAGAAACCAAAACAAGGATCTATACACCCAGTTTATGACATACATCTTTAAAAGCCCCTTAAGATACCACGTGATAAAAATTATGAGTTTTCACATAGGGGAGACCTCCTGTTGAATTCTACACAGCCCAGATCTCAGCCACAGACCTGGGTGAATTTCTTCAAACCTTATAAACAGAAAACAGAGGAGGCCTTGATTTATTAATGTATGCAAGCGATTTTGAAGCAAACTTCGGGTTTCTTATTAGAAATGCCCTAGAAGTACACTGTCAGAAGCCTGGGAAGCTATTTCCCTGTTCTTATATCAAAAGGATGACAGGTCAGCTTTCCTTAGATTAAAAAAAAAAAACAAATCTGGAAAAAAATCTGAAGTGCTGCTTCACATTTTTGGTCACTTGATGGCACTAAACTAACACTGTATACATATTAATCACCAGTAGCATAAGAATGTTTCTGTGCCAGTGTAGTTGTTTTTTTTAAGGTTTGGCCTGATGAAAGTGCTTTGCTTTGTTGAGGGCAGATTTCAGACATAAAAGAGATTAAAAAATAAACAAACATAGAACCAAGAAACAGTTGTGAATTCTGGCTGGGTGCGTTCCGTCAGTCTTGTTAAAGTTCATGACATACTACACATACCACGACGTACGTTGTGTTTATAAATATCTTAGACATGGGATGCAGGGGGAATTGGCCAGCCCCTTTTCAGTGGTGTGAGGGACAGGACAAGGGGCAATGGCTGTAAGCTGGAGCATAGGAAGTTCTGCACCAACACGGGGAAGAACTTTTTCACAGTGAGAGTGACGGAGCAGTGGAATAGGCTGCCCGGGGAGGTGGTGGAGTCTTCTTCTCTGGAGATATTCAAGTCTCATCTGGACGCCTATCTATGTAATATGAGATAGAGAGCCTGCTTTGGCAGGGAGGTTGGACCCGATGATCTCTTGAGGTCCCTTCCAACCCCTAAGATTCTGTGATTCTGTGATTCTGTAATGGAATACATTGCATTTCTGAGCAAAACAAAGATCAGATTTCCAACATAGCACATGAAGGACCAAGTGAAGCCTTCCAGCGTAAAAATCTGAGCGAAATATCTGCCAATTTTGGACAGTGGGGCTTCCACCAAAATGTGTGGTCGACAGGTGGCCACAGATATGAAGCAGAGCACGGGGACATCCTGTCCCATCATGTCTCAGTATCTACAGGAAAACTGCAGTTATTTCAGGGCTCAATGTTGAGTTCATTTTGTAAATGCAGAGGTGATGCAGGGAGAGCTTTGCTTGGACAGTCTCAGACGTGTAAAAGCAAGCTCCCGGTGTGGGAGATGGCTGATGAAGGGATTGCAGCCCACTATGTCTCCCAGTAAAGGCACCTCCTCAGGGACTGTCCAGCAAAATACCTGCATTATCTTTATTTCTGCTTAGACATCTAAGAACTGAAAAATTCTCAACTCAATGGAGCTTTTCTGGGGACTTACCTGGATGTGATTAGAGTAGTAAGGGAGCATTTTTATTTGATTGTCAGAAGTTTTGACCTTTCAAAATATTTTTCCCTTCCTAGGGAGGAAAAACAAAATTTTTGAAAATTTTCACAAAGATGCTTTAATTGCATAAAAGAATGAGTTTTATCCCAATAATGCTTTTTCTCTGGATGTTTATAACTTGTTTTTCAACAGGAAGTTACTTACATTTCAAAACCTCCAAAAGTTTTGAAAGATTTCTTTTTTTTTTTACAACCTCCAAAGACAACCTCTTGCTTTGGAAACCCAGAGCAGGATGTTTCACCAAGTTAGAAAGGTGGGGTGGGGTTTGTTTTGTTTTCTTTTCTTTTTCAGAGGGGGATTACATTCAAGCTTTTTCACATAAATAGGTTTTAATGAATCGGTAAACACAACAAGTTGTGGCACAAAATTCCCAGGCAGCTCTCGAAATGATGCTGCAGTTTGCAGCCTCCTCTCCCCCTTTCTCTCAGCGCTCCTGAAACAACTGATGTGACCGACTGAGCAGCACACAGGGACTTTCATAGACCGGCATATGGGAAATCCCATGACGTCAGATGTGCCTGTCCTAGCTCAAGGGGAAGGAAATGTGGTCATTGTATCTTATGGCAATGTTTTTTCTTTTAATGATTGTTACAGTTACAGCTTGTTCTTCTTCTCCTTTTCTTTTTTTAAATGTGTTTCCATTCTTCTTTTATTACCTACTAAACTTTCATCTACTTGCAGGGTGGCGCGTTTGGATGGTACCCATCCTGAGGGAAAAACACCCTCTCTGACTTCACCACAACTTCTGGAGCACCAGAACATTTATCTGCAGGGGTTTTTTTCATGTTGTCATTGTCTTAAGTGCTGCAGAGAGAGGCTTGTGATGGACTTGACTTTCTCATATCCTCATATTTTCCTATCTTCAGGGATTCTGCAACTATCAACAAGTATGGTGCTTCCTAGGAATTTTGTGGACTTCACAATACCTCCAGTTAAGTTGTAGATTTGCAACTTGCCAGCCAGTGAATCTATTGTCGAAATTTTGGTTGGATTCGTAATCTCAAAAGGGGTTGGCCAAAGTATTGCAGTGATTTTCACAATATGCAGAGCCAATTTCTGCCTTCCCTCCCACTCACGAAAGTTAATAGCTTCCCACAGGAGGTAAATGAGGACAAATTTGGCTTTCTTGGCTTTAACATACCTTGTTTTCATAGCTATCTGATTATGTACTCACTAAATTTAATCCAACTACAACAAACTGAATCTGTTCGTGAAGTTGGATAAATGTGAGCTAAGCTAACATAAACCATGTGAAAAATCACACTGTTCTATGCAGTACCAGTCAAATGGCATTTGAAATATACATAGAAATATAGAAATATGTATGAAAATCTTCCCTAAAGTAATAGATGTAGGCCTAGTTTTTAGATACAGATCTAGTTTTTACATGATAAATAAAAGCATGGAATCTCAAGCCTAAATTCAAACTCACAAACTCACTGCCAGAGAGACAAAGAAGAGAAATGAGAATAAACTCAAGAAATCCTCCTTTAAATATCAGCAGATAAGTTTTCCAGTATTATGTGTCAGTCTCTTATGCTTCCCATCAATGAGCTGGAATTGCATAACACAAAGCCAAATTTTTTATAGGCCTGGTCCAAAAAGATCAGCATTTTAATTACATGTGACCGTTTGAATAAGGTTGTATGTATGTAGCTCAGAAACTGCCTTTACCTTATGTTGCTAAGCTGTAATCATTTTCCAAATTGTATTTTGGCCATACAGCGTAAGTTGAATTATTTCTTCCTTTATACATTTCTAAAAGGTTTTTAAAACATTGCAAAAGTAATCAGTCTGTAAAGATCTGAATCAAAAATCTACCATTTGCTGAAAGGGCTGCTTCAGGAAAACAGACACAGGGACATTCAGTGCATCTGCCTGGCTGAGGGCTGAGTTTGCTGCCCAAATGGCATGGGCAGTACAGCCTTGTCCCTCAGTGCCTTGATGGAACCTCGTGAACCTTATTCAAACAGATTTGCATTACATTTCTACCTGAATAAAATGGGATAAAATGTAGAGGTGACCAGAAACACTCCTGGAGACTCCTAGGGAGACGTCTCATGTCCACTCACTCCACTACTTACCCCTTTTAGCCCTGATCAGCCATTGGCTACCTAATAGGGCAGACTCACAGCTTTGCCATCAGTTCTGTCTTCTCTCCTGTAATTATGTACACATAAGAAGATTTATATATCTGACAGATACTGAGCCTAAGTAAATCTTCATTGCAGTTTTAGTTATAGGCCTTCCTGCTTGGAGAATGTGCTTGTCAGAGTTTCATAATAAAACTGAAAGATGGTAAAATCTTGGTAGATAGAGTCATATCTATTCCTGAGGGACAGCCTTCAGAAGCCTCAAATTCGTAGCTCATCCATCCATCCACTCACCAAACCTGGCCCCAGCAGTGGCTCCCGCAGAATAGACAGGCTCTTGCACAACATTTGGTTGCTTGTTTGATGTAAACATTAAATTCAATTAAATCCAAGGACTGAATTATTCATTAAATTAAAGAAGTGGAAGTCAAAGGGATCCACAGGGAAAGCAATCCATGGGTATCAACAGTTAGGGAATGGGCAGATCAGGGAGTTTGATAGAGTTTGATAGATGTTGAGACTGATGGCAAAAATCAAGGTGCTTTCACCTTCCAATTCTGAGCAGCCCTGTGTCTGAGTCTAAAAGATGGAAGGAAATAGTTGTATCTTCTTCCTTACAGAGACTGAAGAGCCTCTCTCCATATGATTTTACTCATTCTTTACTGTCAACTTTTCCTCTGCCTTCAGTAGAAGTCTAAATTGGGTTAGTCCAGCTTTAATATCTTCCTATGCCTACAACCTTCCTTTCACAGAGCCTAATAATTTTCACAAATTCTCAGACTGTATTTTTATTTATAATCAAAGAAAAAAAACCACATTTAGTTACCAACTTCAAAGATTATTGTATGAATTCTGAAGGCTTAATGAGATACAAAGACAACAGAAGTTGTGAAGCCAGATACTAAGCTAATGCAGCTTGGCATAGTTCCCTTAACATCAGTGGAGCTCTGCTGATTTACCCAAACTGAGAATCTGGCTCATTAAAGTTTAAAAATAAAACTACAAGTACCTACTAAATTTGAACTTTGCACTTTGAAATATAAGGCAGACACTATATACATGGGTCTGTGCAGTCTTTGGTTAAAATCCACTGGAATTTAGACATATTATTTTTGGCCACTGGCAAGTGCTCGTATTGTTCCCTGAAAGAAACAGAAACATGTTGTGAATTCAAAAGAAAAATTAATAGAAAAGTTTTAAAACAATAATTAAAGAAGGCTATGGGGTTCACACAAAGTGCATTCCTTCATCCCAAATTAACAGCTGTGTGCATGAAGATCTGTTCAAGAAGTCAGACTTAATTTATCTGTCTTCCCATAGCGATTAAGTGTGGTAACAGTAGCAAGGACTTTCCTTCCCCTCTTTGCTAACTGTTCATTTTCCTTTTAACCTTTTAATTCCAGCCCTGAATAATGTGTGAAATTTTTGAAAGACTTTGTTGTTACCAAAGAAGCGTGTGCATTGACAGCATGGTACCTCGATGGTAGCCATCCTCTGCCTTTGCAGGTTCTCTGCCTGCTGAGGGACCCCTCCCAGCCCCCCGCCTTTTCTTCAGCCCCATGTCCCAGCTGGGTGGGAGGCTGCGGGGTCCCGACAGGCACCACGGCTGAGGTCAGACAGGCACAAAGGCTCTACAAAGAATATATCCCTGGAAATGGTACACTGGTAGCATGAACTGACCTGCCAGACTATGGATCATAGACTGGGCATGTCTATGAGCCTCGTAACTCAGAGCTGAAAAAAAGGGTGATTTTATCACCCTTAACCCGTGATGTTATCATGGGTTATCATGGGTTAAGGGTGATAAAATGGGAATTTTGATTTTTCAGTCAGGAGTGGGAAATCAGGAATAAATGAATCAAAGTTAATGGTCTCTAGTGGAAAATCAAACAGAGGCTATGTTTGATAAACTTATGCACCTGAATCCTGCGCTCTTCAACCACTGGAAGATGGGGTTATGTTTAAAACAAGATGTATTTAACATGCATCTACCTGGCTACATAACAAGAGCCATGGAGGAAACCCATACTATGATCATCCATGCTGACTGGTTACCGAGTAGCCTGCTGGCATGGTTTTGCCCTGTGCCAATCGGCATGCTCCGCCATGGCGGTCAGATTCAGATTTGGGGCTTGGAAGCATTAAAGACCATTCCAAAAAGGACAGCATGAACAAGAATGACAAGACTTGGCTCCCTCCACCCTTCCCAGTTCTCCAAAACTGTACTAGCAGCTTTTGTACCTCAAACATGTCAGCATACCAAAGCCAAGGCATGCAACTGCAATTATATTTTCACCCTGCAGAAGCACCGCTTTGGTAAGCTGCAATATGCTTTTGTATTGCTGTGAACATGTCAAGCATACGCATGTACAATGATAATTATATCTTAGAGCCTCCGGGATGCCACGCTGGGCCTGAAGGAGATCTGAAGGACATAGCATAAAGAGGATCAGGCCAGGCCACTTTGCTTCAGGGCCAGAGAGTGGTCCCTGGCCAGGTGCTATTTAGCAGCACAGCCATAGTCATAGTACTGCGGTATCAGGTTCACCAAATGAATGTTAGTGCTGCAGAGTAACTCATCTCTGTGAACTGAAATGCCACCTTACAGAATATAGCAGGCACAAGCATAGAGAAGACCTTTATCCTATACGTGCTTTACATAAGCACATTAATGTAAAGATACAAAAATAGACTAAAATGCCAAGTATAAATCAGTCTGTCATGTGCTTTTCATTACAGTAATTCTTTTGAATAATGTCCCTTTAAAAAAATGTCCTCAATTTTTAGACAAGCGCAACTCATTGATATGCGGTATTACGCCTAAAAAACCAGGACAAAACCACAGTAAAGCCCTATGTTTTATTGGATAGAATGAATAATGCAGCCTTTTCCACCTAGAGAGGTTCCACTTTTCTCCATGGGATGAAGTAAGAACCTGAATAATAAGCTAAGTGGTACTGCTAAGAGACCGATGCTCTTTCTTTTGTGGAAGTTAGAAAGACAGAAAACAGGGAAAACATCTTGCAAATGAGAGATGACTGGTTTTGAAAACTTGAGGTATGAGAGTGTCCAAGTCCTGGTAGCCATTACTCAGCTACACTCACACAATTCCTGTTGCCCTAAGTGTGTATTTAGTACATTACAAAACTTACATATTCATGTTCAGTTATGGAGAGTAAATGTTCTTGGGACAAACGGCTCCAAACTCACTACAGAAAACCCACCTCAGGCATAAGTGAACAAACATTGCAAATTCTGGGCCAGGAGAGGCACAAGACATCCCAGCAATGAGAAATACATATTCAGAATGACCTTAAGATACAATGCAAACTTTAAATTAGTTTCTATTCTGATGGACATTCTAACCTAAAAGGGTCAGATTTTCCTAGGAATTGGGAAACAACCTGAGACCACTGGGGACCACTCCCCATGGTGCAAGCGTGCTGAAATGGCGTTGACATTAATACAAAGTCACATTCTGCCAGGGTAAGGACAAAGGCAAAGGCTCACTAGCTGTGTTAGACAGCTGGTTTGGGCAATAATTTGGCTAATTGCTGCATGTGTATGTGGAAATGTACTTAGAAAATGACAAAATTCTGTTTGACATTTTATCGACAATCTTCTGCCACGTTGCAAGAAAACTTTTCTTAGGACTGCTGTCTGCTCTCTCCATCTGCAACTCACAAACAGTGTGGGATGTATGTGGGAAAGCGCACAGGGAAAATAAACTTGCTAGAACACTTTCTCCTCTTAGGGACAGACAAATAGGTCAATGTTTTCAAATATTACCTCCTAAAGTTAGGCACCTGGGTCCCAAGTTCTGCATCTAATTTCAAGATTCTTAGTCCTGGTTTCCCCAGGATTTGAGAAATATTGGTGATACTGACTAAGGATTAGGTGACTGGTCCTTTATTTACCCCATTTTTAAAAATGCAGACACGCTTCTTCACTGGGAGACAGCTCACTGTTTTGCAGGTTGTGCATTTGTAGCAGGTTGCATTTGGACTTCGGTCATTGATTAGAGAAACTTGGAAGCATATGAGTTTACATATACAGGTTTAGCTAAAATAACAACAAAAATTCTTTCTTGATACTGTACAAGGCAGTAAATATTAACTTTAAAATTTCCATTTGCCATATGGTCTTCAGGTGAATTGATGTAATTCAAAACAGGCATTCAGTAGCCTAATAGTTTTACTGTACCACAGATGTGCGCATTCCCTTGAAATATATTTTTAGTTTGCTTCTCAGGCCTTAGCTCTTCTGCTGGCATGAGAAGCCCAATTACAGAAGCAAAGCAAATTCCAAATTCAGTCCACAAGCCTACATTATCAAAACCCTCTCCACTGGAAAAATATTCATGTCAGGCTTGAAATACCTTAATCATATTTCTCTTCTTCATCCCCCAACACAGTATATGAGGATATGATGTAGAAGAGCTAGAAGCTACTCAGGAAAAGCTCTTCCCTGCGTTGTCCGAGTCATTTCAGAGAACTGTGATTTGAGTCTGAGCTTAGGCTCATGGGTTCGCAGTTTTAACATGATTATACACACGCGTGACTAGCACCCATACCGCAGATTTTAAGTCAGTGGTTCCAAACACATCTTAGTTTGTTTTGTTGCTGTGTCTGAAGCAGCAATGATAGCTCTGCGAGAGGCTTTAGGGAAAAGGTTGGGGTTTTTTTTTCCTTTGCTGCTTTGATTTCTTACAATAACAGAAGTATTGGTGTGAAATCTTTGAGCTCGGTTGGGAAGAATTTCAAACCAAATTACTATGTTTTCAGAGTCTGATGAAGTTTAGATACCAATGAAATGTGTGCCTGAAACCTTGGATGAGCAAGTCCACTTCACTTTGCAAGGCCATTTCCTTGGGCTGCTGTCTAGCAGCTGATGCCTGATCTTTTCCTCTCCAAACTTCCTCATGTAGGTCCGACAGATTGAATGAACAAGGTAGTAATTTTACAGCATGAGCTTCTCTAAATGTGGACAATGTGAGCTAGGCCATCTGTGTTTGACAGATAGGAATGTTTTGTTCTGTTTTAACCATATGTATCACAGATTAGTGTAACAGACATCATAGATATCAATCCCCTACTAAATCTGTTTTTTTCTATCAGTTGCTCACTACTTTTTCTAGCATTGTATTCATTTACCTCTAGGATATGCTTTTTGTGGTTTTGTTTTGAATGACTGGATTTATAAGTGGGTTTGTTTTAAACGACTGGAAACACGATGAAGCCACTGACTCTTCAAAAGACTTTCAGACTACCTGTCAAAATGCTTCCAGAATCACCATTAATGAAGTGGGACTTCCCACACACCAACTCACCAGGGCAGTGGTATATACTTAAACCATTCCTGTTGTTATCATGGTGAAAGACTAGGCATGCTTTATGAGAACTAGATGTTGGCAGAAGACTGAGCAGACAGAGCTGTAGCGGAGTAGCAGCACAGGACATGTTAGCAGAACAAAGGGGACCACACTTCATGAGATACGATACGGACTCTTGTCTGAAATGAGCTCTTACTTTTCTGGGTGTTGTAGTCTAACCCCAGCTGGCAGCTAAGCACCACACAGCTGCCGCCTCACTATGCCCTTTTGGGATGGAGGAGTAAACGTGAGAAAAGTTTACTCATTTTTTGAGATAAAGACAGTTTCACAGGTAGAACAAAAGCTACGCACATGAACAAAGCAAATCAAGGAATTCATCCACCACTTCCTGAGGGCAGGCAGGTGTCCAGTCATCCCCAGGAAAGCAGGGAACCATCATACGTAACCATTAGTTGGGAAGACAAATGCCATCCCTCCCAATGTCCCACCCCTTCTTCTCCTTCCCCTAGCTTGATAGGCTGAGCATGATGTCATATGGTATGGAATATCCCTTTGGATATCCAGTTGGGGTCAGCTGTCCTGGCTACGTCATCTCCCAACTCCTTGTGCACACCCAGCCTACTTGCTGGTGGGGTGGGACAAGGAGCAGAAAAGGCCTTGGCTCTGTGTAAGCACTGCTCAGCAGTAGTGAAAACGTCCCTGTGTTACCAACAGTGCTTTCACCTGAGCACAGAAAAGGGAGAGACCCTTCATTCTTACTCAGTCTTGTGTGCATACGAATAGTTCTAAAGCTCTTAATGTGGGGGACATGGGTTGTGAATCTTCATGCCTGCTGCTGCTGGGCATCACGTGTTCCTTTTTCAGCACTAACACAGGGATACTTACAGGAACTGAATGAGAATAAACACTGTTTCTAACCTTTTATTAATGAGATCACAGTTCCTAGTTCAAAGGAGGTGAAGTAAAGCAAAGAAAGTTAAACGGTGTATGGAACTTCTTATTAAATAAAAAGTAAAAAATTATATTGCAGACATGTTGCTTCTTGCCAAGCTCTTGTTGGTGTTCCAAGAAAAATTAATAACTGACCTACCATAAAACCCTATTCTCTTATTACTTTCTTGAAGCTTTCATCAAAAATAGTTATCTTGAGTGTGTTGGATATTTCTGGTTCTTTTGATGATTTGCTGTAACGTTAATCTCCACAATGCGGTTGTGTTAACACCTTCCCGCTGCTAAACCAAATTTCACCTTCAGACACAGGGGGACTGAATTTTTAGACAGGGATAATCCAGGACTCAGCAGTAGTGGATTTTGGAGAAGTGAGTGAAATATAACCCAAGCTGGGCTGACTCGGTTGGCAGGCTGAAGCTGAGACAGCTTAACAAGAAGTGGGTCTTTTCTTTAAAGATCCCGTGTGTCGATACTTCAGTAGTATGCAACTTTCCTGAAACTTCGAAGGGTCTTTGTGAGGACGAGAAAGCAAAATTTCATGACTGTAAAATAACAGATTTTTTTTTTTTCCTTAGGAACAAGGGAAGTCCATTTCAATCGATTTGGGCCCATCAACTGCTCTGACACCACTGATCATTGAACCAATTTAAATGACTGCAGATTTCTTTTTCTTTAAGACTACATAGAAATCAGGGTTGAATGCAGATTGGCAAGAACAACGTACCTATAACCTTGTAATACAAGTGATATGAATTGTGTAAGTGTGATAGATGGATACGCAGGCAGATAAACACAGCAAAACCCTCAATAGTTGATGCCATCATATGCGTATGACACCAATTTAATGTGGGTGAACTTCTCCTCAGGCTGCAGTCTGGGTAAGGGATTGCTTGGATGAGACTCAACTAACAGAGCTGCAGGATGTTCTCTGGATAAGAGCAATTCCTGAAGGGCATAAGGGAGGTGAAATCTGAGCTGTGATTTTCTATAGCCACGTCAAGTGAAATAGGCATTCAGTCTAGTTACTGGTACCTTAGCTCTGGTTACAGGAATAAACTACTCCGGTGGTCCATAGCAGGGATTCTTGCCATGGCAATGTAACTTTTACTTTCATCCCTTAGAACAGTTTATTATGCCCATACATATATGCATGTATATGCAATATATAGCAATGCATTCTGTGTCAGCCTCTGCTCGGAAAAAATATCAAAGCAGAAACTTCAGCTATAAAATGTTATAATGATGTGTTTGTTTTGTCTACATTGTTTGTGAAAAAGGATTCCTGCATTTACTTATTATTTGAAATAATTCAGATTGTCCTTTGACCTGAAAAGCTCTTCGTCTACAGGTGCATTAGCAAATGTGCAGATGAATAGGAGTGGATTGCCGTTACGTGCGTGTCAGGGGCGTTACTGTGGGCTGATTCTGTTGTGGTTATATGGGCTGAATGCCCATCAGTGACTGGGTTGCACTAGGTGTGTTGCTGGAGTTGGGGTTTTTTAACCATTCGTATAAGTGTCCACAGTTCTGAATGTCTAAGCATTATCCTTTATGCACTTGACAGCTGGGTCTCAAGGAGCTTTATAAATCCTTGCAGTTCCAGAGTGACTGAAATAAACGTTATCCTTGTTTTACAGCTAGGAAAAGCAATATACTGAAATACTGCATAACTTGCCAACAAAGTCTTTGTTTGAACCAAGAATATATGCCATGTTTATTGACTTCAAGTTAATTTTTAACCTTCTCTTTGGTAGTTTAAATACAGGCTCCTTCAGAGCGACAGTTGGCTATAGATTTGTACCTCAGCCTGTGCAAAATAGTATTGCTTATCACCTAATGGACAAAACGGGCAAGAAATATCTAGGCTACACAAGGACTGTTCCCCATGGCTGCATGATGTGAAAGCAAATGCCAAACACAGCCAAAATAAACTGATGGTTCAATAAAACTTCATTCACGTTGTGGTACTTTAAATATCACTGCAACACACAGGGTTATATAACTCAGGCATGCAACTTGTATGCAAAGATACTCATGGGCAAAATGTTGTAACTGTCTTATTCAAAATGAATTAATAAATAAGAACCAGACTCTGCAATACATTAAGAGAGAGTTTCGACTTTGTAAACAACACTGACATATCTCTGATTCACACTTATTTTTATTTAAAGAAAGGCCTTTGTAAATCTTGTCTAGCTTAAAAATATTCGTACAGGAACTTTTTGTCTCCTGCCAAAAGGCTGCCCTCTATTAGATCAATGACATTTCCTTTGAAAAACGCATCTGACTTCTGAGACTGCAGTGTCCGTCAATGAAATTCCTGGTTGTGAAAGAAAGAGCAACGAGAAGGTGATACAGCAGATAAGGTTACTGACATATCTCCAAATAGAATTTCCTCTGTGGCAATTTTAAATAGTCAATTTTGAACACTTATAAAGAGTTTCACAAATAGACAGTGAAACTTTATTATCTTCAACTGGTAAGGAGATAGGGTGTTCTGGAGTAAAATAGATGGCTACCCCATTCAATCTATCATTCTGTCTACAGATGTGTTCGTTGTCTGATTGGAAAAGTTTTTAAAAAAAGGAGTCCACACAACAAAATCAAAATACACCTGGCCAGTTGTGAAGAGTTGCTTTCCTAAAACATATTCCTTCCTGACTTCTGTGAGTAATCTGTTTATACAGGAAGCATGAGGTTTCATTATACTTAATTATCTTAGAGTAATTATAAATGCTAATGGTCACATAATTATCTACATCTTTTAACAAACCAATCACTCAACTCACTATTTCACTCAAAAGGTCTCTTGGGGCTGTAAATCCCATACTTTGCATGAAATAGTATTTCCTTGAATTTGTTCTGCATTTAACTGCCATTAATTACACCACATAACATCTTCTCATATTTTGGACTAGAGAAAGACCAGGTGCTTGTCATAGTTTTATGTTAATATCACTACATTTCAGGGCTAAATTTATAAGTTAAAACCATAAAATAATAGATAAAATCCTAATGAATTAGTTGATGAAAATCATAGAAAATAACAAGCTTTATAAGCACTATTACAACCAATGCCTTAAATCATCATGCAAACAGTCTTATTCAAAAATATGTCAGGTCTGCAATCAATCCAAAGTCAAAGTACGTAGGTGAATACCAAAGAGATGGATCCAGGCTTTAGGACTGTACGATGACCCCATTCTGCAAAAGGCACAGCACAGAAGTTTTGCACAGTCTGAAACTGTTGTACAGGTCTTACAGACCCCAGACCACTTAAAAGGCTCCATAATCAGAGGTGGCTAATTGGCATTTTTTTCATTCACCCCTTCATTTTAATGTCTCAGTGCTGGACAGCCCCCCTCTTGTACCACTGCAGGTAACAGGATGTTGCCATTGATTCTGGTGAGTACAGACTTACACCAGCCCTTCCTCCTCCTGCATAGCTCACCACTGCTGTTACCACTTGATTGCAATCTATCCCTCATTAAAATAATTACATTTTTCATTTCTGGAATCCACCATATTTCTTACCATAATGCCCATTACGGGGTCTGTGCTCTTTAGTTAGCGATATGGAGAGTAACGCATCTGCAGCAAGCAGAGCAAGGAATGCTACTCATTGTCCCATGATCTTTGCTTTTCCAGGCTGCGAGCGCTGTTCCTGATCTCCTCTCTTAATAACTACTTTAGCTGTCATCTCCTCTTCCTGCGTTCGTATGTCTCAGCAAACAGGCTCCTTGTCTCCTCATTCTTCAACATGCTCCTTCCTTATCTCTTCCACAGCGTGAACCCAATCTCCCTGCCAAAATGTGACCTTCAGCATCTTTTGGAGCATTTGTGCTCTTATTCTGCCACTTGTTGAATGAAGACAGCAGCGCTCACATGAGTCCTGTGAGGCATTCCTGGTTTAAAGTTTCACAGACACTCCAGTGCTATTCATTCTCATCTCACGTTGGCATCTAACCCCGCACCACTGAAGTTAACGATAGCATCCGTTAATATAAATCCAGTACACCGTAAGCCTGGGCCTAAATTCCAGTAAAAATTATATGTGACAATTAATAAAACTGTAGATTATAGGTCCTACAGATGGATTAATGCCAGAGTAAAACTAAATAGGAATAGTTTAGCTGCCCTGTTTGAGAGCAAGGATGCGCTGGTCCAGCACAGAATCAGAAGCCAGACTGCTCTAAGTGTGTGGCTCACACACATCAGCAATCTGTGGTGTGATGTAAACTATGAGCAGTATTTTCTGTATAAAGGAGAGTGTGGTTAATACCCTGTGAAGTTTAGGCACTGTGAAAATGGGCTCTACTGTGTTGCCCATTTTGATTTTAAGCAGTGTGGTGCAATTTTGCTACTTGCTGTATTGCCTGAACAAAGCCAATCCAAGCAATGATTTTATCAAGAGTAGTTTTTGGCAAAGGAGGCCAAGGATCTTTAGATGTTTAGAAAAGCAAAACTCAGGATAAACCAAGATTTATAAAGCTCAGTACTCCCACAGCCTGCTTGGAGTTTATGTTAGATTTCCAGAGTATCGCAACTTTTTCATCCTGTACTTTCTCCCTCGCTGTTTGCCCTTCCATGTTTAATAATTGGAGTCACAGTTATATTTTTAAAATCACACAAACACAATGAGCTGAATTTGGAAGGCACCTCTGGAGATTTTCTAGTCTAAATACCCCTGCTCAAGCAAGGTCAGTGAGAACAGGTTGTCCAAGACTCTGCCCAGCTGGTTTTTGAGAATGATCTCTCTGCTCTGCTCTCTGATCTTGCAGAAAGAGAGATCACATTTTTACAGCCGTAGTCCATGAGCCATCTGGATGCACAATCTCATTTTAAATCCAACAGACAAAATTTATTGCAAGTTCCATTTAAGATTGTTTCTCATGGTTTTTTATATGATACAGAGCTTGCACATGGTTGTGGAATCCACAGTGCCAGCTGTAGATCCTGAAGCACTTGGTTGAAGAAGAGCCTGCTTGTTATTTTGTTTGCTGTCATGTGAAGTTGTAAGACTTGAATAAGGATCATGTGTGTTTGTGTGCATGTATATGCACATGCATATGCATACATATGTGTGCATATTCATCTTTATGCTCAGGCATATACATATATACACCTATGAAAGTGTTTTTCCTTTGTGTACATGGGAAAAGTATTGGCAAAACCAATTTTACTGCCTTCCCCCTTTCATCACAAAAAATAAGTTTTCCCCTTGTACACAAAAGCACAGGAAAAAACAAACATCTGCCCAGCTGCAAATGTTGAACCAAATAAACACTGAAACCAGTAACAAGCAATAGAAATAATTTCATTTCTGTACTTTGAGTGGCACAAATAATAAGAAAAAAGCCTTTCTTCTTCTGATGTCAAGCAGATTGCAGAACAGTTTTGTAAACTGAAAAGAAATTACTTGCTTACAGACATCATTCCACTATGAAAGCCATAAGTTAAATAATTAAAATTGGACTAAGCAAAGTCAAATAAACAGCACCAGAAGAGCAATAAAACATACAATTGGTGAACAATGCCGTTATTATCATGCTCATGAGGACTTCCATTTGCAGGGACGATGGGTCAGATCCCCGAGTGTATGTTCAATGGATATCCATGGACCTACTTTGGTTGCATATAAACTGCTGGCTGTTCATTCCCCTACTGCTTCTGCCCTTCTTGATGTGGTTATTAATAAAGCTTGGCCACTCTCATGGCTAATGAAGCTGATAAGAGAGTGAATCAGGGAACAATGGTAAAGTGTAACTGAAAAGGAAAGTATAACTTCGAATCTTAAAAACTTTGCGAACAGAAATTGTCACTTTGACTACCCAGAAAAATTCAGAATATCTGAGAATTCTTTCAGAGGGTCTTTTCTTAGCCAACATATGGCACCTAGGAACATCTAGGAGCAGGTCTTATTGACCCAGCAAGGTTTACAGCATAAAGCAGTTGTAATCACTTTAAAATTTGTGTAGCCCATGGGTTGATCACTACAAATGGTGATGAGGTAACCATAATGACTTCCTTATGTGAGCAGATCTACTGTAATGACTAGATGACTTTTTCCCAGAGGCTGTCTCAATATGGGGTTGTGGGCTATTTAAGAGAGTTTCTCCCAAAGATCATTTTCAGTTCTGGAGGCATTCAGCTTCATTCAGAAGTTCTGTCACTGAGGCTACTTCTGATCAACTAATATCTAGTCAGATATCAAATACACACACCTCTGGCATAGCAGCACCTTTTTTTTTATTATGTTGAAAAACAGTATTTGCATTTGCCTTCATGACTCCCTCCAAATTTTCTTCATTTTAAAGTCATCAATAAGCTGATACCAATCCCAATGATTTGCACATTGCCTATTTGCTATATATTTCATGACTGTGTAAATGTACAGTTTGAGTAAGCCTGAATTTTCAGAAATTTGTAAGAAAAGCTGTTGCAAATAATTGATGTGAATTATTAATTACAGATGTTTATGAACATTTTATGAAGTAGCTCAGAAACCACATTTGCCAAGTGAAAAAGCAAAACCTAACTCACTGAAACAAAGTTGCTTAAAGAATGGATTAACATTGTCCCTCTATTTATTATGCAAAATGGAAAGGAGAAATTGCTAGTAATAAATATTAATCATATCTCAGAATTTTTGAAACCACGAAAAATGAAAGAATAATACGATTCTTTCTGAGGTTTATTAATGCAAAAATGATGTTATGCCATCATATACCAACATAAAAAAAGGAAACATTTCTATTTTGTATGCATGTACGGCAAATAGTGTTGAGTACGTCAGTGTCAAGCATGTGCTCTGCAGCTGCAACTGAAGAATATGTTAGAGAACAGCTGTGGAAGAAGATATTTTCAAATCAGCAATCTGGTCATCCCTTACCTATGAGTTTTAAAAGAGCTGGCAAAGAAACTCAGTGAACATTAATGCTGAAATTTAGTCAGTCTCGAAGCACTAGAGAAATTCCATTAGACATTTCTAAAAGTTAGCATTGTATTTTAATAGGTAAGAGGAATAGTTTAGGTAATTACAAGCCTATCAGCTTCTTCCTGTTCAAATAATAAACAGATGACATACAATAAGCAAACTGAAGTGCTAATATAGTTCTGTGCCACAGTTCCTTTTAAGTGCTAATATAGTACTACTCTAGTTAACGATAATTCACATGCACAGATGGAAAACAGATCCTGTCTGACCAACCTGATAGGCTTTTTCAGTGAAGTTGGGTGATAAACATAATGATGCTTGACTTTTAGAAGTTTTTGACAGGGTTCTGCATAACTGTTGGGGTAAATGGTTAAAAGGAATATGACTGCATTGGGCTTGTGTGGTAAGGTCATGGTAGTTGAACGGGCTACGGAGCACCTTCTGTGAGAAGCTACTAGAATCTTCCCCCATGTCTGCCAGAGCCTGTGCCAAGCAGCTCTAAGATGGGCCCACTGCTGGCCAAGGCTGAGCCCATCAGTGATGATGTCAGTGTAAGGGAGGTGCTCCAGGCACTGGAGAAAAGATTCCCATGCAGCCCCTGGAGAAAGAAGACCATGGTGAGGCAGGCTGTCCTTCTGAAGCCCATGGAGAATGATGGGGAGCAGAGATTCCACCTGCAGCCTCTGGAGAGACCCCACACTGGAGCAGGGGGAGACACCCAAAGGAGGCTGTGATGCCATTGGAAGCCCATACTGGAACANTGTCTGCCAGAGCCTGTGCCAAGCAGCTCTAAGATGGGCCCACTGCTGGCCAAGGCTGAGCCCATCAGTGATGATGTCAGTGTAAGGGAGGTGCTCCAGGCACTGGAGAAAAGATTCCCATGCAGCCCCTGGAGAAAGAAGACCATGGTGAGGCAGGCTGTCCTTCTGAAGCCCATGGAGAATGATGGGGAGCAGAGATTCCACCTGCAGCCTNGTTGGAGAAGTTGGCTGAGAACTGTCTGCTGTGAGAGGGACCCCACATTGGAGCAGGGGAAGAGGGTGAGGAGTCCTCCCCCTGAAGAGGAAGGGGAGACAGTGACAATGTGTGATGAACAAGCTGCAACCTCCATTCCCTGTCGCACTGTGACACTTGAGGGAAGGAGGGAGGAGGTAGTGAAAAAATCAGGAGTGAAGTTAAGCCTGGGAAGAAGGGAGGGGTGGGGGGAAAGTGTTTTTAAGATTTTGCTTTATTTCTCAATATTCAGCTCTGATTCGAGTGGTAATAAATCAAATTAACTTTCCTGAGTTGTGTCTGCTTTTCCTGTCATGGTAATTGGTGAATGACCTCTCCCTGTCCTTATCTTGACCCACCAGCCTTTCATTGTATTTTCTGTCCCCTGCCCAGCTGAGGATGGACAGTGACAGAGCGGCTTTGGTGGGAACCTGGTCTCCAGCCAGGGTCAGCCCACCACAGTGGCACATCTAACTGACAAAAATTTTACTAATTGCTCCTTGTGAATGTGGGGAACATTCGGGCAGTGTTATTTCTTCCCACTGGGAGAGCATCTGGAACCATTTCATACCTCTATCGCTGTCAATGGGGTTTGCAGATGAGAGGGACACTGTAGGGAAGGTGAGTGATGAGGAGGAAGGTATGAACTGCTCAGTGTAAGCAAATCTTTTACAAACACATACAATGTTGCTCGTTAGCCCTTTATGTGCAAAGGGACACACCAAGTTGTGAAGTAATAGCTCTGCTCAGCACAAGCGCTTATCATGTGGCAGTGGGCTGTGATGCTGATGGGATCCTTGGACTGTAAACAGGGTGATCTTACGAGCTGATAAATTATATCCCTTCTTCATTTGGCACGAACCTGACTGTTACTGCAGTCCTCAGTTACTGTTTTCTCTGCAGCCTGAGGAAGATGTTTACAGTTTGGAGAGGATTCAGGGAACAGTCATGACAGATACAAAAGGACATGTAAACATACCTTGGAGAGACAGAGGGAATGCAAGAGCTCTGTCTGTTTAGCTCAAGAAGGAGCAGATCGGAGGATGCCGTTGGTCACAGTCTACAGCTGACTGCGGGGGGAAAATAGGTCAGAAGAGAGGGTCCTGCACTCTGGATGTAAATGAGTAACAAGATCCAGCGTGGAGGAGTTGAGGACACATACACTCTGTGGTAGTTAAACACTTTAATTGTTTACTGAAATCTGTGGTGAAGTCATCTGGAAATATCTCAGTTAGGATCACATGTTCTTTAAAGTGTTTTTCATTATGGGCAGGAATCAACAGAGAGCAGTCCGATGGCTGGTATCTGAATGCTGATCTCAGAGTCAAATCCTACCCGCAACATTCTTCCTTCCAGTCCAGCATATTTATTTAGCTGTCTGGCAGGAGATAAAAACCCCACCATTTCAGTACCTTCCTCTGCACACAGAGAGCCTCTTAAAGCCAGAAGCTGTTACATTTGCGTGGGATAAGCAATTAGTACTGGAGTCATCTCTCCTGCACCATCTGCTCATGGCTCTGCACTTGGGACTGCGCTGGCACCTGCATTGGAGTGTAAATCAGATAGGCTTGCACAACACAGGAAGAAAAGCAGGTGAAGCGATCACAATGTTATCTTCTCTCTACATAGGCTTTGAGTCTAGTTAAATAAGGCTGCGTGACTCTCTATTTGGTATCTTTCTTCAGCAGGACGGTGGATGGCATGCTAAGGTCTAGTTAGTTAGCAGCACCAGAGGCAGACCTGTTCAGGCAGCCTGAGAGCAGAACAACCTTACACACAGCAAAAACACTTTCTTTTTTGTTTTTCCAGTGTGCACTCTGAGTACACCAGTGGGTCTTAGATGCCCTTACCAGACCTAGTGCTCCAACAACATTTTTCCTGACAGCTTTTCCTTAAACCATAGCCTGGGAGATGATTTAGGTTCAGTGGGCAGGCCCTTCCTGGGAAAAAAAAACAACCAACCTACCTCTAAATCTCCTTCACCTTTATCTTTATACTTCTGTTGCATTTTCCTTTATTTACTAGTTTCAGAAAGTTTTTTAATGAGAATTTATTTTCCTTTCTCAATGTCTGTGTCTGGTTATCACCACACATAATCTTTGTACAGCGCAAGCATAACAGTGTTTTGAGCAGTTACATTAAGGACTTGCTGCTAGTTATCTAGTCCCATCAAATATGAATTTCAGCTAAACACTTAGCCATTGGAATGAAAGAAGATTCTTTCGTAATTTCTGTTTTCTGAATATTGTTTTCATAGTATTATAAAAGGCTGTATTCTCCTCAGCAAATTGTCTGTACTGCTGCAAAGCCAAGCTGTTCAAAAGGCAGCTGGACAATAAGGCAGTGTTGCTTCTCTAAATCACGCAGGTACAGACACAAAGGATGGCAAACACACCGCATTGCTTCAGTAAATGCTTTCATCTCAGAAGGATGGGAAAGGATCTCTTGAAAAGTTCTTCTCTTTGGCCAAAACTGGAAAAAGCATTCAGACAGCAAATTGAAAAGGAAGATTACATTCAATTCAGCACAATTTGGGAAGGGAAGATTAGATGTTGGTAGAAAATTGGGTTGAATTCTCTGTCCAGCCTAATTTCCAAGTTAAACATTGCAATCAAATATTGTGATAGTGCCATTTAATCCCAAAGACACCTGCATATTTTACAAAAATGGTTCTTCAGTGCTAGATCTTCACTTCCAGGGTACCGTCTCCACTACTTCTACTGACGGAAATCTTTTAGTCCTCTGGTTGGTACATTATGCCAGGGGATGGGGCACTGGATTGGTGTCCTCTTTGGAAAAGGAAGAACCTGAACGCAGGTTTTCCCAAAGAGTGCTGCTGCTGTCACCTGAGAAGAGGGATTGGTACCTCCTGAGTGGTTTTTGAACGAGGTTTGGAGGAAACCCAGGGAAGTTGGGAAGTGTATCCTGGTGGCACAGAACTATGTGCCGTAGGGCAGGAGATGGACAGGACTTCAGACCTACCTCTGTCCTCATCTTCTCCTAGTAACTCACTGAACTCCCTCAGGTTGCCAGCTGCTGTGAAAACTGTTCTCACCTCACTTGCCCTGCAACCACACTCAGTGCTTACCTGCCTATCTCTGCAAGAAAGCTTTCGTTTCAGGAGTCTAGATACATTAAAAGTAGGAACCTACTTTGGCAAGTTGATGAGATTTGTAGCCTCAATCTCTTTATTAATAACACTGTAGCAGAAATCATGCTTGCTTGCTGTATTGGACTGTAGGCTTTGTACTGTTCAGGTGAATAAAGTAAAGCCTATAAATGGACAACATCTATTAATAATTTGTGAGGCAATGGCATGCTAGCCATGGCCCAGAAGGGAATGGCCATGTCTTTTCCTCAAGTATACCAAAGGCTTGAAAAAGTTCTAATAGAACACACACCAGAAAAGCAAATTCATTACATGGCAAAAAAATCAGCCCAGCCCTTTCTCCACTGTTGTTTTGCTGGGTAGATCCTTTGCTCCAACTTTGCTTTGTGTTCCAGCAGTTTTCAGAGGCTTCCTGAGCTCCCCAAGCTCGTTACAGTCGTTTTATGGATGAAACATGAGTATCCATATAATGTCTTACCTACTAATCAGGTCACTTCTTTCTCACCACAGTACAAATATGAGACAAAATCTGTTTTGTGATATTTTTTTTTTCTACACTGTGGGATACTGAGTGTGAGTAACTTCCTTACCCTCTTACCCTAACCTTTCCGAGATTTATGGATGTCCTTCAAGGCCAGGGATTAGAGAATGACCAGCTTCATCAACTCACCCTTTGCAAACTACTGTCTACATCCTGAAATTACATTTATGTCTTATGATGATTAATGCTTCGCAAATACACAAATTTCTAAGTAAACTCTCTGCCCTTACTGCACCACCAAACCATGTGCACAGACCCTTGAGCACAGACACGGTGCAGCGCTGTCTCTCGGTAACAATGCCATTAGCGCACGCGGTGATGTTCCTACAGCACAGCCAGGGAGTTAATTTTTCATTGAAAACTACAAATCTCTTTATTTGGATCAGGCTTGGATTAATTTGTCAAACCAGACTCGCAGGGCTGGCTATTATCCTTTCCAGGGGATGGTGATTAGATCTGTACATAGGTTGGGGGTCTAATCACTGTCTTATAGAGTAATAATAAATATTATAACCTTCTTTGCTTTATGTTTTTCTAGCTGTGCAATCTGTCAGCCAGTTTATCTTCTTCACTAATTAAGCTGGGGGCTTTGGGGGAATTATGCTGTAACTCCTAAATCTCCTTCCTGATTAGCTCTGTGTTTACCTTCATCATTTGATTTGATAGTTTTTACTATTATTTTAATACTGAGGAATACAGTCATTAATACCCTTGGTGGGGGCATCAGTACCTCAATTATATAATAACTGCTACCCCCCTGCTATGCTTTCTCAGTGCTGAAAGTGGCTTTAAATATCAGGAAAAGAACTGCTTCCCTGTGCTTCCAGTTAGTGCTTATAAGTAGCTGTTGGGGAGACTGCTTTCTCACTTGCATGTCATTTCCCAAAAAGCATAGAGAAACAGATTTGTGTCATAGATGTGGGGATTTATCCCCCCCGAAGCATTAGCAATGGGGACTGAAAGGCTTCTTTATTCTGCCTGGAGAGGAGTTTTCAGATGGAGCCAAGGCACTGCCCACTGGACTTCATGGTTTCTGAGGTAAATGAAATCCGTCATTTGGATGACCATCAGTTGGTGACCTTTGGATTTTTCCCTTTGATGGGAAACAGAGGAAAAGTCTCCTGACAAAAACTTTTGCCCTCTTTGGGAACCAAGAACTGCAAGGGGCCACAGAACTACTCACTCTCTGAGGAATTTTAGAAGGTGGAAAAAGAACGCCGAAAAATTATTTCCAAGTTTAAATTCTGAAATTATGAGAGAAAGTGATGGACTACACAGAAAAAAAATTGTAAGAAAACATTTTCTATTTTGCTGATAATAGATAAGGACAGTGTTTAAATGAAGTAAGCAAAGGGTACTCTGGAAAATGGGCATCATAAAAATGCCCTCTGACTTAGGAGTTCTTGTCTAAATGCTCAGAAACATTCTCAAATCAATTATTTAAAACAAATAGACAAAAAACAACCTAAACCAGGAGATTGAATGCAAAGTCACAAAATCTGCATAGGACAAAAATAATAAGTCAAAGGATGCAAAAGTTATATTTCCTACAGAAACAGTGCCTTGGCTGCGGGGGTCATTTACAAACTCTCTGTGTTCTCTTTTTCTGGGTAAATGAGTTTCTCAATATGCTGTATTGTTTTTGCGTGGTCAACAGCTATGAGAAAACATACTTCAACAATATTGCAGCCAACTAAAAGCTACTGTTGAAAGCTTCATTTTCATATTTCCTGACTTTATTTTTTCCTTTAATTTGAACATTGGAAACATAGCATAATATTACTACAGCTGCTTGGATTTAATAAAGATCTGAAATGACACAGAATCAAATAAGTTATGGCAAAGCTCTGTGAGTGATGCTGGTCTAGTTTACAGACAAAGGAAGTGCAAGAAGTGGGGGAACACGGGATCATGAAGTTTGGGGAGCTTAGCTGAACTGTGAGCTTAGAAGTACTGCTGAAGCCAGGGCCACCAGAGAAATGAAGGGTTTGCTGTACCCTAAAGGACATGCATGTCTTGATAGTTCAGGCAGCACTTATGGTTGGTGGGAGCAGAGCATGGGACATGAGGGGGTGCATCTGGGGTCAAGGGGGTCTCTGTTAGAGCTAGTGTCAGTATACGCAGGAGACACTGTCCTCTAGTACTCAAAGGAGAAAGAAAAGAGGAAAACGAAGGTGGTATCTCAACAAGAAGGTCTTGAGTACAGTGGATACTCTGGTAGATTTTATAGAATTTCTTCCTCGGGTCAAATACCTAATGGATTTATTGTAGCTTCAGCCATGGCACCTTAAAAGTTGATCGACAAGATAAGCTTCAGTGTGGACTAATCCTAGAAAGCAAACAGGAGAACAAAGTTCCCCAGACCAGGTTGTGTGTGCTTTGCCCAGCTCGCTGCCTGCGGCAGGGGTTGAAAGGGAGCTGGGGAGCCAGAGACAGTGCCTTCCTTCAGGGGAGCATATAAAACACATCTCTGGGACCAAACAGGAACAACAGAACTGTGAACACGAGAAGGATACCAGAGAGGGGCAAGCCAAACAGAGCTGAACACTCTGTCTTACTGCCTTGACCACAGCCAGTCAAATACGAGGGTTTCCAATGGAAAAAAAGAGATTGAACCACTTAATTCTTAGTGCTTGTGATAATGAGGTTTTGGATAAACAAACAGTTTTTGGAACTTAATCTTCTTAGAGCATCAGGGAGAAAAAATCCTCAGATGTTACTGTGATGTGTCTGCTTTTCTTTATTTTAACACAATATGTCATGGAAGTGCAGCGGATGGCTACTCTTGAGTGTAGTTCAATAGACTAACACGCTGAGACAGCCATATGTGGGGAAATAAACATCTTAGTAAACTCCTTGGCATGTGACCAGTATTGAGTATAAATCCAGGGAACAAGAAAAAGCGGCCCTTTGTGCCACAAGATTATTTTTAACTTGAGCTTTCAAGTAGCTATCAGAGATTACCTCTCATCTTTCACAGCATGAATCTCATGTCCGTATTGTTAAGAAATACAGAACAATATGGAAAGCACAGAGGAAGAAAGGAGGAATTAAAGTACCTAAATCAGCTGAGTCATGGCAGAAATACAAAAAGGATTTCTGAGGGGTTGAGATTGAAATGGTAATGAAAAAAAGAACCCCTCATCTATAGCTATGGGGTTACGTACTACAGTGGTTTTGATGGGAATTATGACAGGGTTCCTGGGGACTCTCTTGCTTCAATTAATTAAACTCACACCAAGAGGACTACTTCAGCCCCGCAATGATTATTTCTTTTTTTCCATGGGAAAGTAGGAAAAGTGATTTGAAAAGAATTTGGTGGGCCTTTTCTTTTTTTCTCCCCTCCCTGTTTTCTGATGTTGAAAGCTTTCAGTGGAAAACAGAGTTTGAGCCACAGACCTGAGCCTAGGAGCTGAGCACGGAGGGGAGGGCAGTACTGCAAGCAAGGATGGACAAAATCTCTCAAACATCATCACCTTTCATACCAGTTTTTCTCCTCTCTTGTTTCTTTTCTGTATTCCCACTGCTTTTTGCCTCTTCCCCTTAGTTTGATTATGTTTCTGAGCTGCAATATGCTTTTCCAAGAGAAACAGTGAATTGTCTTGTTTTGCTTATTTATTTCATTTTTAAGTGAGGCAAAAGGGTAAGTCTTCCTCTCCAGGGAAAAATGAATCACAGTAGCTCCCGTGAACACCAGAGTGATAACTAACTCATTCGAGCCGTATGGTCTTTCAAAACCGCCTGCTATTCTCCAAGGTACCAGTTTTAACTCCTGTAGGAGACACCACTCCTCAGATTTTGCCCCTTTCCCTTTTCTCAGAAGAAACCCAGGGTGTTTGAAACTACCTTCCTTTTCGAAACAAGAAGTTACTCAGCACTGCAGTATTCTTTTCTCTCTTTGAAGTTGGACATACGGTAGTGCATGTGGTAAGTATGAAAACACCGCTGGGTGATAAGAAACATACAATTAAGCCCATGAGTGATAATGAACAGATGCTTCCCTCCCACAAATGCTTTCTCATATCAAATGAAGTCTGGCTGCAAGATTTTATCAGTTCCAGGAGTTTACTCAACTTTAGAGAAAAATGTGACCTACCTTGATAATATCCCATATGGTTATCTCTTGCCCCTGGGCCTTTACCTCTGTGGGTAAGTTCTTCTTGTTTCTGTTAAACTGATTTTTCCGATCGTGGCAAAATTATAAACAAAATGGCATGTGACTCCTTGTGGGTTTACAATAAACAGAGCCAGAGCACACGTGCTATCAGATAGTGGATCTTTCTCTACCCTCTTACTAACTACTGAGATATTTTTCCTCTAGCAGGAGCAGGCAAAGATAAAACCAACATGTTTGTATTAGTAACATAGCAAGGAGATGCTGGCAAAATTAGTTTGTCATCACGTGATCATATTTGATCCAGGGACAGCCAGGATAGGATGGTTTCCAGCAACAGTCTCTCTTTAGTGTGTTGACACTTCACTTTTCCCTCACTTTTCCCCTCTGGTATAACCTCTGGGATTCATTATGCCCTGGAAAGTGCCTGGGCAGGGGCTGGTACCTTTCACACTGGGACCTGTGCAGGTCCTTAGCAGCTGGGATAGCTGTGACCCCTCACAGGTGCGGGGTGGTCAGTGTGGCTGGGAAGGTGTCGTGGCCCTGGGGCTAGTGTGGTGCCTGTACCCACCTGCTCTCTGGCTCTGCCACTGCTCTGTGGTAGAGCCACTGGTCAACCATTGACTTCTCAGTGTACCTGTTCCTTCCTTCCTTTTTACCTGTGCTGACATTTTAGATGGGAACCTCCATAGGGCAAAGGAGACATTTTAACTTGTGTCTGCTGAGTGCCAATTTTGTCTGGGGAATCTCAGCATTCCTGTGATACGAATAATAATTCCAATAGTAAAGGCAAAGCCTGACCATCTGGCTGCTATTATGGTAATGTCTTGCTCCATGACAGTAGGTCACTCTGTGCAGCTGCTTTTCTGGCTCATTCTGTGTTGGAAAGACTGCTCTTCAGCTTTGGGCAAAGTCTGCATTGCTTGAACACAGAGAAGGCCTGTGGTGGTACCACCTATCCTAGGTATGGAGGCTGAAAAGAAACCCATCACCAGGAGAGTATCACTCAGGGTTGTATGCTGTGATACTCAGCTGTGAGCAATAATTAAGCCTCTAGTTTTACCCCTAAAGTGAGCTGTGGTCACCACCCCCAAGTGATCATCTTCTCAGATCACAGAATCGCAGAATCACAAGGATGGAAAAGACCTTTAAGATCACCAAGTCCAACCATTCCCATCCTATGCTAAACCGTATCCCTAAGTACCACATCTACCCTTTTTTTAAACACATTCAGGGAAGGTGACTCAACCACCTTCTTGGGCAAAAGGGATAGATCACTCTATCCATGTCTGTGGTGCCCAGCTAACATGCTCCATCCCCAAGGAGTGTGAACTCTCCTGCTTTTATTCCAACAGCTACAGGCAATGACATGATTATGACTTTGTACCAGACCTTTCCACCTCCTAGTCAGCCCCAGCTCTGGCTCCTGTGACACGAGCCAGCAGAGCAGGGTGCTGGAGTGTCCTCCCTGCCCACCCCACTCCATTTGCTGCTTGCAGAATCGCTGTGTTTCTGGTTGGCATACAGCAGTCTCCAGTGCTTTGGGATCCAGATATCACTATAGCTGTGAGTCAGAAAATGAATCAAAATATGAATTAGAAAGTACTTATGAGCTGCATAATTTATGGTGATCAGAGTTTTCAAACGTGCCCTTTTTCAAATTATAAGATGAAAGTCATGATGATACTTCACATGGCTGAATATAGTGCTACTGATAATAATCCTCAGCAGTGGGAAACTGTCAAATGCTTAGCCTCACTGTTTACCTAATATATTCTACTGTTTTATTTTATTCCATCTAGGGTTTACTTTAGTTTGTACAATATGTTTGGCACAAGCTACATTAGAAAAAGTGCTATTGCATTCGCAAAATTATTTTTATTGTCTCAGAGAGAGCTTGGAAGCTCAAAATTAAAATTAAAACTCCTTTTCCCTCATGCATACCTATGACTCCAGAATAGACAGGGACCTGAGCGTAACTGGATGAGCTAGAAAACTGTCAGTAGTCTCCTGCATGGCATGCAAAGACCAGCACCACTGTATGCTCACTGCCTTGCTCACTGAGCTCACCAGTATGTCTGCAGGGCTGTTTGGTCCTGATGATGCTGTTGGTGATGCACAGAAAACATTCAAGAGCTGGATACATGTCTTTAGCTATACCATAGCTGAAGGCACACACCTCAGGGAGTCACACTGGGACCCCAGACCAGACACTTCCCTGTGGTCCAGCCTCCCCCAAATCAGAGACAGCTTCCCCTCAGGCAGGTTGGCTGTATCCCTACTGCACCGCCCCCAGCCCAGGGTCCTGGGCACTCCCACAGTAATCTGGAGCTCCAACACACAGATCAGTGTGTGTGAAGGGCTTTTTTTTTGCTAAGAAACCTGTGATGGAGGTTTTGTAGCCCCTTGAAGCACACAGCAAGGAAGACAGGATGTGTGCAGGCTCCATGAGGGTGATGGGCCTGTGGGGACAGTGCTGCAGTACTGTGTAGGGCTGGTGCCATCTCACCTGTTTTCAGGGACAAAACTAAGGAGTTTTGTACTATGTCTGGCTGAGAGTGAGTTAATTTTCCCTGTAGCAGCCCTCACAGTGCTGCACACTGGTAGCTTGCAAGGTATTGATAACACACCAGTGTTTTGGCTGAGCACATACCAAGGCTGTTTCTCCAACATTCCCCCTCACCAGTAGGCAGGGGTGGTCAAGATCTTGGGAGGGGACACAGCCAGGACAGCTGACCCCAGTTGCCCACAGGGACATCCCATACCATATGGTCTGCTCAGCAATAAAAGCTAAGAGAAAGAAGGAGGAAAGGGGAGCATTCGTTATTTACAATGTTTGTCTTCCAGAGTAACCACTATGTGTACTGTAGTCCTGCTTCCTGGGAAGTGGCAGGACATCGCCTGCTGATGAGAAATAGAGAGTAAGTCTTTTAGTTTTCCTCTGCTTCCACACACAAACTTTACTTTTACTTTCTTAATTTGCCTTTATCTTGACCCACATCTTTTTTTTCCATCTTACTCTCTTCACCACTACCCAGCTGAGGAGGGCAATAATGTCCAGCCAAAGTCAACCCACCAGAGGTTTCCACAGGGAAGCGGGCTTAAAAACACACACAGGACTGGAGCAAAGAGGAAGTTCACTCCAAGAGAAAGACCAGGACTGAGCTACCTACCACTTAAGCAACAGATATCAGGACTCAAGCGTGAATTGGTGAACTAAGTTATTTGGTAGTGGTGATATACCCCTTAAATCCCAAAGATGTGCTGAAGGGGAATAGAGTTTATTTACCTACATTTTTTTCTGCTTTTTTTTTTACAACTGATCAGGCCATACTTGCTCATATCCAGAAGTCATCTCAGGCTGTAATTTTTAAAATCCCCATGGAGACCTTGCTGCAGCAAGGGAGAAGGGCAGGTTGTCTGCATGGCCCAAAGCAGGTGGAGTATCCACATGTCATATTGCAAATTGGATGCTTATTCCTTTGGGAGCGCTTCCTTTGTGTGAGGCAAATTAAATCTCTGGCTTGTCTGAGGACAAGGAAAGAAGACCCTGTTTTGAGGACAAAGGAGAATTTCAACCCTCTCTTGAAACACGGCTTAATTCATTTTAAGTTTGCTTTTGTGCCTTTACCTTTTTTTTAATCTGTTTTCTCTTTTGGAAAAAAGCATAGCATGGAATCAAGGCATCCATTCCTCACCATTCTGGGCTTGGCTTCACGAATGTAGTTCTACCAACTAAATTGGTTTTCTGCTTTTTAATTCACTTGTATTCAAAACAGTGGCAAAATTCCCTTTTGTCTTAATGTTAGAAGATCAGGTCTTACTGGAGGAACACCTTCTGAGGCTTCTTGACTTGCATATATCTCTCAAGAAGAAATTTTCCAATTCATTTTGGGAACGGCATGGAAATCTTGAGATAAATTTCTTCCCCCAAACAAGGGGGGAATAATTTGGCAAGTAACCACTGCAGGCAAACCAATTACAACAAATTATTCATACAATGAAATTTTTTTTCCTGTTTGCAAGGATGCACCATGAGTTTGATGTTTAGAGAGGTAACTAAACTAGCTGTTTCTTGATCTGCAGCTTATTAATGAATGGTTCATTGCAATTCAAGACCTATCTCTTTTGAAGGCACACAGGTCATGGTTTGGGTTCATTTTCCCTGACTGGATTCACATTATTTTTTTAGAATCTGTTTCTGTGGAACAAATATTCCTTATGAAAATATAACAGTAATGATTATTTGCTGCTATGCTGAGAGTTCCTTTCCTTAGAGCATAAGGGGGAGTGGGAAGGGAAGGTTTTCTCACCTAAAGCAATGTGCTGAAAAACGCTGATGCAACTGGAATACACTTCTATATAATCCCAGACATGAACATGGTTCTTACTCCATCTCAGATGTTTTGCATGTCATACAATGGCCAGGTTCTTAGGTGTGGCAGAAATAGCTGGCAATAAGTGACCCAGATTGAGTTGCCTTTAAAACACAGAGGGGAGTGGAGATAAAAATAGAAAAATGCTGGGGGAGATGGATGGATGATGAGATAGGTGGGTACCTTTGCCTGCCCATCTGCTGCTGTATTGGCATGTTGATGCAACATTGCTGGGTGTGGAAATTCCCCAAAAGGCAGCCTGTGTGAGGTATCTCCATAGTGCAGATTATTTTTGTGCTCCTGGGGCTGGTCTCTGTGAAGGCAGGGAGTGGGGCCAAGGCATTTTGGTGGAGTGGAGGCACTGAGGAAGGAGCAGGCTCTGACCTAAACGGAAATTATGTGCAACCTTTAGCTGCTTTCAAATGGAAAGCTGAAGTTGTCATCAATTACAAAAGGAGATCACTAACATCTGGCCTGGGCAAAGGGATCCACACCTTACAGTCCAGTGAGGAACATCAGATAGGACAGTGATGTGA
>VZTU01015812.1:117832-186130 GCA_013400835.1 Zapornia atra
GGGGGGGATATCTCTCATCAAGTCCTTGGTGCCCACAGATACAAACACCTCTGCTGCAGGTACAGCCCACGGTACCTGCACGGTACCACACGCACTGGTATCTGGTTGGATTATTTTGGGAGGGAAAAAAACCCAACAGCACAATGCTCCCAGTAGCCATTTTTCCTAACCAAATTTTTCTCTTGATGCAGGAGGTGCACTACAAAAATAAGCCCTGGATCAGCAGCTATTTCTGACCCGTGGATTATGTTTTCTTTTGTTTGATATCACAGGGCCTTGTGGCTGTCTTGGCCTGGCTCAGATTTTCCTAGTGCTGTTCATTGCAATGCTGTTCATTGCCATTGCCTGTAGGCACTGACATGGATTAGCCTTGGCAGCACTACGCAGGGGGCTTACACACCCTGATGCTCACTAATTACAACCTCCCGAACATCCTAACAGCTATAATAATACAGTGATGTATATATGAAGTCACGGTCTGTCAATGTATTGCCCCTGTGGTGTAAATCCTGCAAGCAATATACTCATGACTGGAAATCCCCTTATTGCATGGAGAGTTTTGTTCTTTGCAGTGGTTTCTATTTACATATGCTCAGGTTCTCTGAACATCCAACGGAATGTGATACTGCACAAAGCCATATCTCAAAGACACGTAGGGATGTTATTTCTTTTCTTTTCCCCTTTGCTTTCTTGCTTTTGGCTCCTTTACCTTCTCTCTTCCCATAGTTACTTCCCAACAGTTTTCCTGTCACTGTAGCTGATGTACCCGATCCTGGGAAACATGTACAGGGTTCGTTGGTTTGTTTTAAATCTCTGTGTTGAGTTAATGCATTTAACTTCCTCAATACCTATCAGGCTCTAAATATGGGTTCAGCCACCTAACTTGTGATGTGTGAATTGCTGGGTTACTGGTGATGAGGTGCAGTGCAGGGGAAAAGAGAAAGTTTAGTCCTAAGAGAAAGCGCTGAAGTTTGTTCAGTGCATGTGTAGGAGCTTTTGCCCATGCACTTCTTCAATCAGCAGATCAACTCCTGATGGGTGGAATTACTTCCTAGTGTAGTGCAGACATCATTTCTTAAGCTCTCCAAGTGCTGTAGAGAAGTAGGCAAAGGAGGAAGGAGTTTGTCGTACACAGCATGCACCTTGGAGGGGCTAACTGCAGAGGGAGGCCGGTGTAATCAGGTTCCTAACAGCATACTGCCGTTGAGTGCTAGATTTAGGTCCTAGTTCTCTGCATGACCAATAGGCTGGGTGCTGAACACCCCTGAGCATGCAGAGAGCTTTGCTGAAATGAGAGAAAAAGGCAGATAGTGGCTGTTCTGGATCAACCATGATGACCGCGCTAATGAAGAGATTCTGACGTTTTCCATGGCCTGCTCCGCTTGGTTCCAAGCGAGCTCTTTGAATGATAAAGAAAGACCTCACAGAATTGAAATTACTCATGTATGCCCTCCTAACATCCCCTCAGCATGTGCATAGCAGAGCTACATTAATTTCATTGCTAGGAGGGAATTCCCTTCCTCCAGAAATGGGAGTATATTTTCCTGTAATGGCAATTAGGGTTTCCAGTAGTGAACCCTCTCCAGTTTTCACACACTGAATGTATTCTCCGAAGTAATGACATCAAGGAAAAAAAGGAAGAGAAAGGGTCTGCATCATTATGTTTGTCAGAACATATACGCTACTTTTGCAGAGATTGAAATAATCATAACTAAGCTCACAGAAAATTGAAAACACATAAAGGTTGTATGAAAAGAAGCATAAATCAAATTTATGAAGTGATTTTAATGCACTTTTTTGGACGTAAATTCTTTTAGAGGGCTCATCAACAAAATTCTGGTATGAATCTTATTTGTGCAGAAGAATTATGATGATTAAAGTATTAGACACTAGTGAAAACTTCTCCACTTCTGCAAAAAAAGAAGTTAAATCCAAGCCTTGAGGCAAAAAAAGTTAAAAATAGACATTTTTTGTATGAAACCATTTGCACGAATGAAACTAATAGGTTTTTATCTAAACCATCTGGTGGAGGAAAAGCATTAAAATGTAAAGTCACGTATCGAAGCCCCCAGAGATTTCTTTTGAGTGCTATATGATAAAAAAAAAAAAAAAGGAAAACTTTGTATCTTTTCCTTCATTTATCTGAGGCCTTGCTCCCCAGTGTCCCAGTTTTAACCAGTCAGCTTTGCTCTGGCAACCAATGTACTCCTGCTTGTCTTTGCATAAAAGTTGTGTTCCAAATAAGGCAAACTAAATTCAATTCAGAAAGGTGATTAGTGGGTTGGGGTTTATGATTTCCTTGGGAAGGTTTGTTTGGGGTTTTTTCCTTAAATAAACTTCTACAGGAAACTGAGATACGAATGACGTTCACTTTAGCTTTTTCTGTACATGTAAAACCAGTCTGTGAAACCTCATTTTAAAACAGCGCGATTTACTGTAGCACGAGGTGTGTTGGTTACAGAAAGTAACCAACACAGAGTTTTGCACTCCCTTTCCCAATTTGAGGCCAAATAACCACGTTCTGCTGGGCTTTCTTTCTATTCTAGGGGATTTTGTGTGAAACAATCACAGAATAGCTTAGACTGAAAGGGATCTCTGGAGGTTTTTACGGTCTACCTTATCCCCACAGTCGAAGCTGGTGCAACTCAGATAGGCCTGTTCAGGGCTTTCCAGTCAAGTTTTGAGTATTTTCAAGGATGGACACCCCACAGACTCTCTGGGATCCTATTTCAGTGTTTTCAACCTCCCTCTTGGAGATTTTTGTTTTTTCCTAAAATGTAACCAGAGTTTTCCTTACTGCAAATTGTGTCTGTTCTCACTTGTCCATCATGTGCGCCTCCAGTAGATTTGGACTCTGTCTTCTCTATAAAGACCCACTAGAGAGTTACAGACTGCAGTAAGAGGTCCCCTTGGAATCCTCTCCTTGAGAAGATCCAGCACTTTCTGCCTCTCCATGTGCACCCTGTGCTCCAGCCCCTGACCATCATGGTGGCCTCCATTGGATTCACTCCAATATATCAATGTATTCCTTGTACTGGGGTCACTTTTGGAAAGGTTCCCACCTCTACACTCAGGTTCCTCTTCAGTCCAAAGGTAACACGGTATAAAAAGACAGGATGGCCTGTTTCTGGCTTTTGGTCAAATCATTCTCAAAAAAATTCTCTCTTGAGAGTTTAAAAATACTCAGCCTTGAAAACCTATCACCCGTGTTCTGCAAAAGCACAATGATACCACCAGGACCTTGGTATACCAGCACTTCCAGCCTGTTTGCAGAGGGCAGCTTCTGCTGGGAACTCGGATGCAGGACAGTGCCATTCAGCTCTCTCTTTGTGGATCCCAAGTCTCCTCAGTGTGCAGGTAGATGTAAATGAATGGTGCAGTCAGGCACATTAACTGTTTTTTATGGAGTTTGCTGGGTGTTACGGTGAAATTCTGCAAAGAGAGAAAGAGAGGAAGAAGTTTGAGGGATATGAACAAATACAGTCAAAATTCAGTCTCATGAGCTTTGAAATTTTAATCCCAAATTCCAACAACGTGAGACCAGAGGTTACTCAGACATGTCTCTCTTATTATTTTAACATCTTTAAAGTTAGTGTACAGATAAGTTTGAAAATAGGACTTGGCTGTACACTTATGACTTAAAAGTGGGAAGCTGCAAAAGACAAATAAATCTTGAAAACCTGTCCCTATTTATTATTCGTAAAATCTCACCTGAGTTAAAGCTGTCCTTGTAGATCTGAGCACTGCTTCACAGTTGTTGAACTTCAGTTATGACTAAAGCAGAACTGTTTTTGAAAACTCCCAGATCTCAGCTACTCTTCCTCTAAATTACTCTGTGTCCCTGGGTATATCACTTACCTTCTTTCATATTAATCTCTTTAACAAAACCATATAGCACAGCTATATGAGGCTCAGCTCATTATTTCAAAACTCTGAGCAGAAGTAGGTATCAAAACATGAAGGCTTATTCTACTAATTAGGGCATCAGATAGCCTTGTTTATTCAAGTGATGACATGCTTTTGAGTGAAATTTGGAAATTCATGTAGCTCCCTAAGCTGCGTTGCATAGACAACAGGAAAAAAATCTCTCCTGCATCTTCAGTATTTAACAATATGACTGCATTCGTGGGATAAACATGGATCCAAGTGTTTCACTGGAAAGAAAACTGCAGATACAAAGGCAACCTTAAGGCTTTCTGTCTGCTTAGGGCTTACATTGCCAGTTGCTGTGCTAGAATGGTAAGGTCAATAGCCCCTCTGTCTCCCCCACCATAATTGAAAGACTTTGGGCTTTTTTTACCTTCACTGAAACTTGGCACTTTGGGAGCACCAAGGTCAGCAAGCAGACTGTGCATAGAGCTGGGAAGTTTTTAACTCTGGTTATCAAAGTGTGAGAAGCTTCAATATTCACTAGAGATTTTTTCGAGTCACTGTACTTCTTGGTAAATTCAGAGTTAAAAGAAAAAGTACTTTGTTTCCAGTCTGAAAATCTCTGACCTAAACTTCCAGCCCCCGGACCCTGCTATGAGTCCCCCGGTTCTGCCTGCTGTGTGTGCTCAGTGGCAGCCGTCCGCCATCCTCACTGTTTAGCTGGCTGGCGGTCTGGAAATCGCTGATGTTCTAAGGGTTACTGGATTACAATTGTTCTCCGCAAACAAAATTCACATCTGTTCTGACAACTTATTTCAGCCTGATGCAACTTGAAAAGGTCAAGATTAATCCCAGAAAATCAGACTACTATTGGAAAGGCCAAATCAACTTTAATTGTAACACATGGCTATTTGTATTGGCGTTTAGCTGCAGCCGTTTATCCTTCTTTCCATTGGTATTATTTGTTTCTGAGCTAGCTACTAAAACCTACAATGCAAGCTGAAATATTTTAAGTAGCGTAACAAAAATAACAGCTGACATCTTTCCTTTTACAGGTTTCCATTGACCCAGGGTATTTTGTGTGCATGGCTTCTTCAACTTTTGTTTATCAGCAGTCTTGGAGGGGAAAATAAAGTAAATCATGGAAGAAAATGTTGACTCATTTTGTAAAGATTACTGGTGTCTGCTGTACTTTCAAACCCCCTCCTAGTCTGTTGGCTTTACCCATCAGAGCCCACCGAGCACCCCACCCCAGGGAAAATCAGCCACTCACTCTGGAGTTCTGCCTCTTATCCAACTTTGATCACCGGTGCCCAGGGATTTAAAGCCCCTCTGCATTCCAGTGGTTGCAAGCTGTGGTTTTCTGGGTTGGTGAGGTGACTAAAAGCATCACTGTCCCCTGATCACAGGGACAGGTTGGTGTAGTAGCACCTCTCTAACCACCCTGCCAGCAGCCGGTAGCTGCTATCAGCTCAGCCATCGTGCCATCAACCGACATCTGAAAAGTGAGAGAGACTCATTTGGCAGTACTTTGCTCTTGCTGTTTGGCCTGGAGAAAGATACTCAGAGCAGTAAGATTGTTTAGCAACAGCTGGCAAGCACCCGGGTGTGAGCCTGATTTTCAGACATGACAGGCACTTACAGGAATGCTGCCAGATACAGCTGTTTAAAAGCCTTAATAAACAGCAAGTCAATACTAATCTTTGCCAAATTAATCTTTTCCTTGACAGCCCATCAGAGCAATTATGCTCAGACTCATTGTAAACACACAATTGTCAGAGGGTAAGGATCTTCTCTGCAGTATACTGTGGATTTTTGCACACAGCTTGTTTCCCAAATAGGAAGGCTTCCTTTACTTTTCCCCCTTTTTATTAATATTTTTTTTTTCCCTCTCCTATTTTATTTTCTAGCCAATTACATGTTTGCCAGCTTGGTATTAGTCTGAACAGAATTTCTTTGTAAAGTGTCTATCGCAGCAAGCCCTTAATAGAATGTGAAATGATGACAGTCGCAGGATCCATGCAGATGCACATTTGCTAGTGGGTTTCTCTAATTAGGCAGTAACTGTGACAGACTCTGAAATGTTACAAGTCATTGTTCTCACTTGTCCTCTTGTCGGTGGAATAAGAACTACATTTGAGTTGTGATTTAATGCGCTGCTGGGTAATAATAAAATACATGACTTTGCAAAGGAAAGCAAATGCTGTCTGGGAGACCTGACACAAAGCACCTTGTGTTCTTCGAGGTGTTCAGTACCTCTTGCAGCCCTGCCAGCCATACTAGCTAAACAATATGTTATCTAAATGCAGAGGGACTTGAAGACACCAGATAAATAATTAACAGGGCAATGGTTGTATAACTATATACTTCTGTAGGTATCATTGTATGTATCTCTATATGTATGTATGTATGTATGGATGGATGGATGGATCTATCTATCTATCTATATCTATCTATCTATCTATCTATCTATCTCACTATCTATGTACCTACCTATCTTTTATATCAATCTCTCTCTGTATCTATGCTTACCTATCTGTAGAAGTTCTAGGGACGGACTGCTGTATGGGTTACACACAGCTCCACACAGCTCTTTAACTACTTCTCACAGCGTGTGCAAAATAAGGATTTTTACCTACTCCGTTTCCCCAGAGCACAGAAAGAGATCTCTGTGGATCTGCCATGTTTACAGGATCAGGTAAGAAATAGTCGAATGCAGTCTTGGAGACCGTGGTTCAGGTTGAGATGAAGTCTCAGAAGGTTAAGGAAGGTGGTAAGAGCATGTTTTACTTTCCAGTAATGAGCTCTTCTATTGTCGGGTTTCCTGTTTACAGAGGAGCCTCGCAGGGAATATTTGGCAGACACCACTGGAATCAGGAACTGGTATTTGGTGAGAGAAGTGGGCATGAATATATTACATTTCATCGTGAATGGCTGGGGGCCTCCACGAATACATTACTTACTGCCTCTGGATGAATGTGGAAGGGGAAAATCCTACAGCAGGTCCTTTCGAAGAGATTCTTTGGGTCAGAGGCAGCAGATGGATGGGATTTCTGTTCAAACCTCTGTGGGTTTGGTGATGGAGAGACCAGGATTCACATCGCCAGGATGGGGGACGCTGAGCGCAGCAGTAAATTTCAATAGCTTTTCCTTTCCAAAACCACTGCTTACCTTGGTGCAAGGAAATTGCATCGTCCAGAGCGCTTATGTTGTTAATCTTGCATTTTGCCTACCTCCTTTAAAAAACAATTTTTAAAAAAATACCGATTTTAATTAATGGAAGACATAATTTCCCTTGGTTTCCATCACTTTGACAGATGTCTTTATCATACTTACTTGCTGTTACCGTGTTGCTTCAATGTGTAGGTTGTTCTGTTCCTGTGTGCATGCTCATTATTATCATTATGACAGATGGTCACTTACAACCAGTGACTTGGGTACCTGAGTTACTGTGCTGCTTCAGCACAGGATGGGGTCTATCTTCATGTACTCCAGTGGAGTTTCACCTGCTCACAAAAGGATCCCAACCTTTTAGGCTCCATTTATTGTCAATTTGTATCATCAATATGTAGCTGAAAACAAACAGCAGATTGCCCTTGCAGGGCAACCACTACTTTTTCCCAAGGTCAGACATGAAGAACTGTCATTTCATGCTGAAGTTGGATCTTTCCTTTGGAACAAAGTGGCTTTGATACAACCCTGGCCAGAAGTGCTGCTCTTCCAGCATTGCTGTCCCACTGTCCCATCCAAACACACCAGACACAAAACCACACTCACACCACCGGATGGGCAAGCTGATACACTGTGAACACACCGCAGGTTTCCCTTCTGACAGACTGAAAGACACCAACTGCCCAGAGGTTCATACAGAATAAGTATTTTATTCATGATGTATTTTTTTTTCTATTTACATTAAAGTTTTCTTGTATTTTGAACTCTGCTTGGATACCGAAATTAACAACTTTATGTGACTGCACACCTGCTCTAAAAGAAATGGAGATAACACAGTTCTTTTCCGTAAAAGAAAAAAGAAGACTGCCTGTCAAAATCAAAGCTGATTTTTCTCATCCCTAGTAATTATCTTCTTGCTTTAGAATTAATACGAGTGGAAAATGTAGTTTACTATAACATAATAAATAGAAGACATTGGGTAATTAGTAGTGCTGGTATATTTCTAAAGTACTAAACAGACAAACAATAAACTGTGAATTTAATCACGAGTTCTCATACAGTTTCAAGACAGGAAAATTAGAGCTCTCAGCTACAGTCATTTGAGTAATCACATCTGATCTGCATTATTTATTAGTTATTACATGCCAAGTTATTCCAATTGTACATTGCCTGAAATCATTCCAAAGCAAGCATACCTTTGTTTTGCATTTGTTTTCAAAAACAGTCAATGGCATTGCATAACGCATACTTTATCTGAGTTGCTTTCTTTATTTCACACAGAAAATACAAATCAGTGGTACTCACTATTAACTGGACAGGCATCCAGGATTAAATCCTCCACAAAGCTATTTTCAGAGCTATCCCTGACCCAAACCCTTGACAAAATAACCTTCCTTTGGATTTTTTTTTTTTAATCCCTTTCCCTGTGGCTGCTGAACTTACCTTTCACTTCAGGTTGTGCATGCAATACACTCCCTAAAACTCTGTAGTACCTTTTGCATGTATGATAAAATGGCTGAAGCATATTTGGTAATATTTCTATCCGTAATATTTTTATTCCACTTGACTAATGAAAACTGATGAATTTTTAAGAAGAAGCATTACACAGTTTTATTCAGTTAGTCTTGTTGGTTCAAGTCTTAGTTTTGGGCAACTTCTTGATACAACATTTTAAAAAGGGAATTAATTAAAATGCCTTTTTTTTTTTCCTTAAAGACCAAAGAAATACAGAAAGAAGTATCAGTTACCTTCATTTTCTGCCAGTAAAGCAGGTTTGGTGTTATATATGTCACTGTAAAAACTAAATAAAGTATTCACATCAGTTGTGAACAATTTGTGCCAGCAAAAGTTAAAGCGTCAAAGAAACCTCTTTAAAATGCTAACAAATTTACTTACAAACACCTATATTTATTATTTCATAAATAGGCGCAACAGGTTCCATAAAAAAGATTAAATACAGACACAGTATGAAGAAACAATAATACATAGCCATATGTAAAGGTTATAATTTAGCTGTCTCCAATCTGTTTCTGCATCTAATAAAATATCAAGTAAGCATTTGGCAGTTTTATACATAAAAGGACTTAAATGACGTTTACTAACCAGTACACATAAAGTGATTTTCTTTAAAAAAAAAGAAGCATCTTTTTAGGCAGTAAAAAATAAATGGGTTTGCTCTTTATCAATATTAGGGTTTTTTTCCCTAGTTTTTTGAGTTTATTTCGTGAGACAAAGCCAATATTTTTAATCAATATCATTTGGGAATATTTTACTTTTTTTTCTCCAAATACTTTGAAAATATAGAACTATTAGTCAGTTGTTTAAAAATGAAGTAAAAATATGAATGTTTGCCAATTTAACCCTCATCGTGAAATCAATAAACTGGAATGAGCCAGTTTCAATTACAATTAGCTACAAAAACATTCACATTTTATACTCTAGGAGAGTGTAACATAGATGCTATTTACAAACTTGCTATGACTGCTACATCAAGCCATTTAAAAAGTCTTTAGTAGTTTCATATAAACACCCATTATGAAAAACCAATGGAAAATCCAGGACTCTTATCCGAGACATCTACAGTTGCTAAGGCAGTTACTATCGCAGCACTTCACAGCAAAAACCAACATAAAATCTGAATGGTCCAAGTTTCCTTCAGGAAAGAAGAAAAGCAATGTCCGTTAAAGGATCTTAGGGTAGGGGTGGAAGAGAGAAAGAAAGAGAAAAAAATGGGAGGGAAAAAAAAAAAAAGAAAAAGAAAAAGAAAAAGAAAAAGAAAAAGAGAAAGAAGCAAGACTATTTTTTCCAGAGTGGGTGACCCACAAGCTCAAATAGTCCTAAGTGCTTAGCAACTTGTATTTCCTAATAAAATGCAGAACTGCCTTGACTGCATAAAGCAATCCATGATGAAAAGACTTCCCTGCATTCCTCAGTGGAAAGGAGAGGTGTTTCAGGTAAGGTAGAGTGCTTTGTCCCTCTGCATGCCCCTGTTCAAAGAGAGAAAGAACAAATGTGATTTTTTAAAAAATCTGACAAATTTTTAGTTCTATTCTTCCAAAAAACACCCCACAACCCACACATGTCATTCATTCCAAGCATATCACTGAACTATGACTGCATTACCATGGTAATAGGAAAAATCTCAGTGCCACAGGGGCATATAGCAACCCAGAGACCACATCTGGCTCCATGTTTAAGCCCTGGTTTGGGATCACCTGCACTAGCATGTTGGTAGCACTCTCACAAACCCTCTAAGTACTGCTGAGGGTATAAGCACCCTGTAGGAAGTGTCCAGTTTCCTTAGAGGGCAGGAGAGCTTAGTTACATGAACCTGGGTACCAGCCACAGATATCACTGGCCTATTTTGTTTACTAGTACAGACACAGCTGAAATGTACTGACTTGACGGGTTCAGGTATGTATGCTCAAGGGAACACCAGAGGCTTCTGGCAAAGCCAACTAGACCAACTCTCTACTGCAGACCAGGCTCTACAGGAGACCTTCCACTGTGTCTAGCACACTTTCACATTCAGTTCTTGCTGGGTTCCAGCTTCAACTGAAGCATCCTAGATAAGAGCAAAGAGTCATTTACAGGTTTCTAATTTGGAACAGCCTGTAGAAGTTAGAAAAAGAGAGGCTTTACTCTTCACATCCTACTTCCTCACCAAAGCACAGGCACTGGTTCTGTTCTTCCACAGCTTTACAGCTTACTTGGTTTGGATCCAAGAGCAGTGCAAAACAAAAATGTATATACACAGGGTATAAACAGGGTCTGCTCAGGGAAAGCTTCTGCTTATGGAAAGTTATGGCCAGGGGGCACTACTGGGAGTGTTTTTTTCCAGAAGAGTTCAATAATCAAAGACATAGGTGGCTATGGCTTGTTTGTCAGAGGACAGTCTCTTCAGAGCTCACTGTATGTGTGTATAAAAGCCTGTGGGCTGGGCAGGCTCCTACAAGGGCCTGCAGCACAGATCAAGACATTCTGGTCATACAGCACAGACAGGAGACGGGTCTGCTGAACGAGTGGGCGAGTCATGGGTTAACAGTGATAGGTATGGGGGAAGGTGATGCTGCTGCTGTGCAGACTAGTTAAAGTCTGCCTCTGTGTCAGCAAGTTCTAGTCAAGATGTTATTCTGAACTAGAAACCAGAAAAATGTTTTTGCTCAGTTCGAGTTCCAGAAACACTTTAAAACAATAGTGCAAGTGAAAGTCTCAGTTTGAGTAAATGTGGGTAAAACTGGTCTTTAGTTTTGCTTTGTGTTCCTTTGTCTGGACTGGATTTGACACTTTGGTAGCAACCAAGAGCTTTTATCTGTCTTTGCCTTGGGGATTCATACCAAGGTCAAGAGGAGGTCAGGCTGGTGGGCATGTTCACAAAGCAAAATATCATTTAAAACTCAAAAGGTACCTTCTATTAAGTCTTCAATATTTCCAGGCAGTTCCTGGGACAGTAACATGTCTTCACAAAAAGCATGCTGCAGAAGAGCTGAAGATCTGAAGGGGTAACTACCCTTACAGTAGAGGCACAGAGCTCCTAGAGGTATGATGTTTTGTTTCTGGGTACAGTCACGTGATCTGCATGCTACTCCCTTCCACTGTCTTGTATCCCACAAATCACCCCTTCATTTCACTGATGTGGGCTTTCATGACCCAAGCTAGTTGTTTTCACTGGCAGCAAGCTCTCCTCAGCAGTGGTGCATTTGAAGAGAATAGTTCATGCCATTTGCCCCTCAAGTAAGAAATAGTGACCTTAACACTTCTTTCCTACACCTCCTGCCTAAGATTTCAGTTCTGATTTTCTAAGGAATGGAAGTTCTTTAAGAATAAATACTTATGTGCTGTGAGAAAGTGACAACAATGTCTCATAAATGTATGTATTGGAAACTTGTTCTCTCACAACAGTGTAAGTACTGGATAAATACAATGCTGTCACAGATGCACTTCTGAAATACTGCAGGGGAACAGGCAACAAAGCCAATTCTCCGAGATACTTGTGTCATGAATGTTGCTCAACACAAGGTGGCATTCACTGGCTGCTTACCCATTACTGCAGTAGTCATTATTCCAGTCCACAGTCTGTGCTGGAGGATTTCTGCACCCTGAACGAACATACTCCATTGCTTGGGTAACAACTTGTGCAGCTGTTGATGTTGGATTGATGATATTCTGATAATCAGGCTGAAGAGTAAATCCCTAGAAGAGAAAGCAAGTACTTTGTAATGCATGGAAACCAAGCAACAGGTTGGGTACATTAAAAAACCCCAAACAAACAGTGGGCTCTGTGAAATGGTAGACTACTTCCTTTTCGGGTGTACTTTAGTTTATCAAACCTAAAATAGAAAAAAAAAATGTCTAGGTGCTTTCTAAGGTTTAGAATCTTTCTTTGGTTTGAGAAATGAAACATTGCCAAATCATTGTTGGCTATTAGAGAGTCTCAGGATGGAACTAAAAGGGGTGGAGCAGAAAGAATTCAAAACCAAGAGAACAACTCAATCAGCGCTGGGGCAAAAAGGTCTGTTTGCTCCTTAGAGCCTCCATTTTCATTAAATGTAAGGATACACACTAGTCATTAATTCCCAGAATATGCAACAGAATCTTTTTGAAGGATGCAGGCAGCAGGTGGCTGACTGTTTTATTAGACTACACCTATTCACATATTGTTCTCAAAACCCTTTTTCTTCATTCAGTCACAAAGGGACCATCTGCTGCTTCTTTTATTTGTACTTCTCTCTCAACTAAACAGAAATTCAACCAAAGCTTTTTAACAGTTGTTGGACTAATGCAGAGAAAGTAGCACAGAATAACTTGCTTTCTGAAACCAGGGAGACAGGGAGAGAGAAAAAAAAAAGTGGAAGTTACAAAGAGACATCTAACCCGCTCCCTGGAAGATCTGTCATATGAAAAGTCATAATAATTTTTAGCTCTTTTCATATATGAGAATGTTTAAATGCTGTGTTTCAAAACTGGGAGAACAACTGAAATTTCAAGGCTAGTGCAGCTGGCTCACCCTGTGTAAATGTACTTCGTGTTCCTGTAAAGTCAAAAGAACTACACTGGGTCAAAGTATGGGAATGCTGTATGAAAGCAATCGATGTCTGCTGAAAAAGAAACAAACCAAACTCCTAGGGCAAGGGCATATGTTTCCCACTCAAGTTAACTGGCTGTAGAATGGAGAAGTCAGAAACTTAACTTGAACCAAGATATCTAGTTTGAATTTCCACTCTTCCTAGCCCAAGTCCACATACAGATTAGAGAGGATTAAAGCTCATAGCTTTTGGTTTTAAATTCCAGTGAATTATGTCTGGTCGTTTTATACACAAAGCCTTCATTAAGATAGGAATTTTGTGAAGAGCTTTTTTTCTCCGCAGGTTTAACAACTCAGCCATCCTACCTTTAATTAAGATAAATGAGTATTCTCAGTTTTTGCCTGTCCCACTCCATCCCCAGAAATGAGCATCTTTCAAATGTAATGTGACACTTCCTTCTTCACATCCCTCTTTCTTGGTGCATTATATTCCATCCCTTCCCTGGAGGTCCTGAGGGTGCTCTGCCTAACCGTGCCTCTCATGTACACCATCACTTCACTCTTCTCAACTTGACCATAGATATTTGCCTGGGATGTAAATGAACACAACCTTCTCCCATAATTTTTTCCATACAGAGAATATCCTGAGCCACATGTCACTACGTCTCTGAAGCCTCACTTTGTCCCTTATGACTCCAAGAAACCAACCATTAGTAGTGGAAAAATTCACAAGCTGAACTCTGCATTTACTTGTCATATAACTTACACACTGCCCTGTTAGCAAGATAAAACAAACACCACCCATGGGGACTATAACCCCCATGCTCTGTACACAGGGGTCCCACTGGGTTGAGGGCTACTGGAATACCAGCCATGTGGGTGTTGGGAAGCATTGCTTGTTAAAGCAAAGTAATTTAAGAAATGTGAGTTCGGTATGGACTGATAAAGTATGGCGATGTTTAAAGTGTAAACAATAATCACTTCAGCTTTTTCATCAACAGAAAAAGCTCTGGAAATACAGCTCTGTACAACAGAGGAAGACAGCCTTGTAGTAAATATTTGTGTAATATTTATGTAAGCCCTTAACAAACAATGATGGAATAAAAAGTGCTCAAAAATTAGTGCTTCGAGGTCTAATTAAACAATGCTGAATGTTTTTGCATTGTAATGCTCAAGAGAAAATCACCAACTGTTTTGCAACATGCCTAGAATTTTAAATTTCATTTTCTTGTTCCAGATTGAAATAAAAATAGGGAACTTGATAAAGATTAATTCGATGTCAGGAGGGACATTTACTCTTTAATTAGATTTCTGTAGCCCTAGCAGTTTCGTTGTGCCACTGTAGCAAGTCCTAAAAAGCCTGCAGCAGAACTAAACAGTGATCCTCATCTCCACACTTTACTGGGAACTAATTTCATTTCCTGCCTGTCTGGAGAGGTATTTTCAACAGGCATCAATGTTTTTGTCTTCACAACTGATTTATTCATCAATCTCAATGTGATATTTTAAACCTTTAAATTACATCCAAACCCTAAAGCATCTGTTTATTACACAAGGAAATTGAAAATCTGTCTGTGTGATATCATACAAAGATTTTTTCCTTAAGGTTATAAAGGAAGTTGACAGATATTAATGATTATTTTTTTTCTCTTGACCTCATTCGAAGACAAACCTTAACAAAAAAGAGGAAGAAATCTGGACAAATACAGCAGGTCCATGAGTTTACTGTATATAATATATACCAGAAAAAATGAGGCTATTACTTGTGGCAGGCTATGCAATCATCTTGCTTTATGCATTTTATTTTCCAAAGGAAAAGAAATACCTAAAATTAGACTGAAATGAGTTATTACTTAAAAAATATATATAAATGTGACATACATTAATCTTCTGCTTCCTTGTTATGCATACACTTGCAGCCACGGTTACTAGACATTAAGAACCTAGTTTTGCTTGCTCTACCTGTGAACTGAAGTGGAACAGAGATTTTAACAGGACTCATCATCCCACCCAATGTTTGGGTGAAGGATTTGGGAGAGATTGAATCCTAGGTTGCATCACTCTCCACAAAAAAGCATGCAGTACAACAGGCTGGAGAAGGGCAGTATGCTCAGAAAAGAGCACAAGTCTCTGAGAAGAGATTGGGAAAGACTGACTTTACAAGAGGAAACAGGTTGCACCTACAGACCTTGTTTTAGCCTGAACTTTGGAGAAATCATGCTGATTTGAATGACAAGACCTAAGATTCAGAACACCTGATCCCAATTAAGAATTAAAAATCATATCAAACCTAAGAAATACACTAGAGAGGAGCAACTTTGCATCAGTTAAAAAATAATACAGTGATGAGATGCTCAGGTGAGCATTTAATGAAAGAAAATTCACACTCTTCTAATCCACTGAGATTATTCCACTGCATCAAAAGTTGGTGAAAGAAAAACTGCTGCACAATGGATTTAAGACTTTAACAAAGTAAAAATTTAATATGATTCAAGAAAAATATAGTATATTTCGGAATTGGAAGTTAAATATAATTGAAATCAGAATCTAATTTAAATCTGAGAATTTCTTTTTACAGTGTAAAGGAAAGGATTAACAATGTAAACAAACACCCCAGAAGTTTACAGTACTGTCCATTATTTAATTTATTCATTAACTTTTTTGGAACTGAAAGGAATAGAGACAAAATAGTCTATTTTGTCAGAAGTCACAAAAAATATGTTGATAAATTAGAGAAGATTGCTTAAAAGAAAAAAAATATTGCTAGGCATATGATGAAAATACTAATACCTAAATTTTACTTTGCCTTGTGCGTTTCAGAACAATTTGGATGCACTGCATCAGCTGTGTACACCACAGAATTCATTGTTTTCAAAAATAAGAGAAATTGTGCAGTCGCTGACGATTTTTGGCTACCAACACTTCTGATCTTCTTGATGTTCTGTAGTTTTTGTGGAGTCCTGAAGTACACTGCCCTTCTCCAGTCGGCAGTCTCTCTTGGTTTGCCAGCTGCAGATGTGCAGGCAAAGACTGCTAGAAGTAGCAGAAGACGTGCTGTTCCCCATGGAACTGATGAGGATCAGCACATTGTCCTGGCAGCAGTGGGGGTAGAACTCCCTTCCTAGGTCAGCACTTCTTACCTGTTCTTTCCTCAAAGTTAGGCACAGAAGTTTGTGGATGTCACGCACAGTGGTTTTGAAGAACTACATCCCTGCCTGCCAGGACTGAGGTCTGAATCCTGACGTGATTTTTCTTGGAACTGGCAGTCCTTCAGATACGCTACAAGCCAGGCTTTGATAAGAAACTAACTTCCCTCTCCTGGAGAAAATGAGTGACCAAATCTCCCAAAGCCAGTGTTAAAGCAGGAGAACTGTGGAGAGCAGAGATTCCCAGAGCCTCCTCCTGTTGAACACCACGCTAGTAAGCCACAAGATATTTCAAAGCTGGACGTTGGGGAAAAAAAGAAAAAAAATTAGAAGCCACCATCACTGGGGCTGTGAGTGCTGCTTCCAACATGTGTATGGCACAGCTGTGTGTCTGCAATGGTGGTGTCCAGGTAGCTGAGTCTCCAGCAGAAGATGCCTGTGGTAGGAGACTACTAGGAAGCTGTTGACAGACTTATCCCTCTCTTGCCTATTAAGCTTCATGCTGCAGTGTGACATGTGAAAATTTACCTAATTTCTTCTTAAAGTGCATTAGTCTGTTTGGTATGAGCAGTGGAGAGGCTTCTGAAAAGGAAAATGTCTCTCGTGGCAAGTCAGGCTGTAGGGAACAGGATGTTAAGTAGTTTCTGTGCTTGCCACTTAAATAAATTGGATGTGTGCTGGAATCTTTGGAAAAGGTGTAGGGTGGCCATACCTTTTGCACAGAGGATATCAAAACGCTGAGGGAAGAACTGAAAAAAAAGTTGAATCAAATGCAACTATCACTGTTGCTTTACCAGACTACATACTTGCCTACTCGTCTTGTCTTTTTATGAGATGGAGTGATGTGTGCCATGCTGCTGGGGACTCACATCCAGAGTCTTCCTTCCCTTCTCCTCCCCACAGGGTGGACATACAGGATGGTGCCATACCTCTTCTATGTCATCATTGCTGTTGACTCTGTGTTACTGTCATTGTTTGGAGGATTCTATTTTTTCTATTCACTTTTCTTTTTTCTTTCTTTTTCTCTTTTTTCCCCCACTATGTGTTTTCCTCTTTAACATACTCTGTGGTCAGCTGAGTGCTCAGGTTTAAGAGCAGAGTCCTTTGACAACTGAGTCAGAAGGAGGTCTTTACTTTCAAGTTATAGTTTCTTGACTTCTGGCTATATGCCTGTAGGTGGTCAACCTGTCCCCCCCGCTCTGATGCAGTATGAAATCCTGGGCATGGTGTTTTCTAACAAGTCTTGAGTATGACTAGAAAGTGTCATACCTGAGACACTAGACTGTTCTGCTCTAGCACGGCAAATCACAATGGTAGTACACCTTTTGCTGAAAACTTAAAGTACTCTTTGCTTTTTCTTTTCCAATGTCACTCTTTAAAGGAAATTGATTCTATATTTAAACTCAATTAATGAACTGTGTAAACTGTGATATGTTACCCCCCAATAATATATATATTACACACATTCTGAAGTGAAATTACAGTTATCTCCCAGAGCTCAAAAATTGCATTACTTTGAAACAAAAGTAGAAGCATAAGAAATATAATCTGGCTTGTAGATGTTCCACAGTACTTAAAGAGAAATGTAGTTAAGATTGGCAGTGTAGCATTTCAACAGGTAATAAGCACCTGTCACCTTGAGTGAAGCTCAGAAATATCTCACCCTGGTATCTTCATTATAAGTATCAGCTTTTCTGACTAAGAAATATGAGTTGGTAAAAAGAATTTAAGCTAACCCTTCGTGAGTTTAACAATGGAGAACAGGATCACAGGGCACAGATTTTTTTTTACTTTAATGTACTTGCACTTAGTAAATTGAAAGACTCATCATGATACAGGTCTACATATTGATTTCTAGACACCTGTTTTCTATAACCTAGTGCCCTGTGTTTCCTCTCAAGCTAGAAATAACTCAGCTGCATTCCACACATCTCACAGATGAGTGAAAGCACTCTCAAGCCACTGATGCACACACCATATGCTACAAGCATACAAGTTGGTAAAATAAACCATCAGAAGATTCATATTGTCCTACCTTTCTTGTAGTTTGTAATGGTTTGGAATAACATCCAAGTGTGGATTCATACAATAATGATGATGATGTATATATACACATACATAAGTATCTAACATCTACATTACCTCTTTTGCTAGTCCCTGTTGTACTATTAATTCAATAAATAAAGCCAGATTTTCAAATCTTTTCAGTAAATTATGCCTATCAAGAAGAGACATAAGAGGTTGGATCTTCTCTAGCTCTGCATTGGACAAGTAATGTACAAGTGACACTGAACATGGCAAACAATTTGAACTTGGAAGGCTTTGCAATAAAAACTTGCTGAAGTATAACTACACCCTCTCAACAGGCTGCTGTCACAGATGTTTTTCATGTTTGGTAAATGAACCAGTGTGCTGGTTTCAGCAGAGACGGAGTTAATTTTCTTTCTGGTAGCTGGTGCAGTGCTGTGCTTTGGATATAGTATGAGAATAATGTTGATAACACGCTGATGTGTTTTGGTCGTTGCTAGGTAGTTGCAGTGTCTACACTAAGTCAAGGACTTTTCAACTTCTCACACCCTGCCAGGTGCACAAGGAGGTGGGAGAGCACACCCAGGACATCTGACCCAGGCTGGCCAAAAGGGATATTCCATACTATATAACATGATGCTCCCTGTGTAACTGGGGAAGCGAGCTGGGAGGCACATTGGCTGCTCAGAAACAGACTGGGCATTGCCTTAATTTTTTTCTTGCATGAGGTGAGCAATTGCATTTGTGCATCACATGCTTTCTTATTGTTGTTGTTATCATTGCTGTTATTACTACTATTTTTCTTTGTTATCCTATTAAATGGTCATTATCTCAACCCATGAGGGTTTTTTCCATTCTCCTCCCTGCCCACATTAGAAGGGAGGGGATGATCAATCAGCTGCGTGGTGCTTAGTTACCCGCTGGGGTTAAACCCTGGCAATGAGGCTAGTGCATTGAGCCCCTGTCTGCTGCTTTGTCTCTCACTGCTCTGAGCCTACAGGTTCAACCAGGACTGCATCAGGCTTAGGGTCTTCAGACAGACTCTCCTGGGTCACCTGTCTGGACTTCTAACTAATTCTAGTTGCCCAGGCGTTGGGTTAACTCTTGAGTTTCTCTGAGTCGAGCATGGACTCTCCTAGGACATTCACACCAGTACACTGGTTTTCTAACTAACAGAAAAACATTCATGAATACACAAAAGTAAAAGATTCCACATTTGTGTGGTCATAAGTCTGTTGAATCTGTTCACTCTGATCATGAAAATAAACTGGACTAGGAAAAAGTTACAAATACTTCACAAATTTTCCTCCTGTCTTATTACTCCAAATCACTCTTGAGACTAAGATGAGTCTGAAAAATTACAGATCATCCAGAGCACAACTTGGATTGCCTTCTGAACAACTACATTTGTCAGTCCAGATTGCTTTCAACAGTTATATTTTAATTTGTGCTTTTTTGGAATTTCTTTCTGTGTTAAACTGTTCTCCCAGCTAGAAGCTATGTTTTGTGTTCAGGTATTCACATCTCCAAAGACCAATCTTTCCAGCTTGGAAAGCAAATGCAAATGTCTTGTTAGCAAAGGTGTATTTATAGAGATACTGAAAACATGCAGCAAGTTCATGACTATGTATTATCAACCAGAACTGACAAGTTTTGTATATACAAATTTTGTATATTCTTGCAACTCCATCCAAAAAATCTTCATTCTAATGCTTTTTTGTAAAGGAAGATCTCATTATTGATAGTCAGATCTCATCCAAAACAACAGGAATTTTTCTCTCATGAAATCAGCAGAGTTAATTTTCTCAAACCCTCCATAGGCCAGAGCCCAAGAGTCACAATATTACAGTTGGCCTGCATTCATTCAGAACTCCTATGAAATACATTGAGAATCAATGATGTAAAGCATTATTTTAAAAAACTCAAAAAAACCCCCTCACCACTTTATTGGGATACTGGGGACAGTCCACTTACTTCCAGTGAAAAAAGGCATGTCTATCTAGCAAAATGAGGTTATGAAAGCAGCATAAATTAACACATCATGTGCATTTAATCTAGTATGTTTAACGCAACCTGTGTTGCTTCACGTTCCTTCTGACTGTTCCATGTCACAGTCAGCACAAGGGTAACAGCACACACTACAATCATATCTTTCTTCCAGACGTGCCTGCCTTTTTTTTTTTTGTAAAATATGTCATCCTAAGGTTTAACATTTCACTTATATTTCAGGGTACTTCCATATTTGCAGGTACATCTACGGGCATACTTCTATTTAAAGGATGCCTCCTGAATTTGGGGGGTGAGAGGAGCATGGCTAGTGTTCAGGACATTGTGATAAACATCTTTGCTAGCACACACAGTTCCACTGAGGTTCCCCATCATCCAGGTAAAGTCATTCATTTGTTCTTGCCTTTGACAGACTAAGCCCTCAGACTATACTACTGCAGTTGTGGAACTCTGCAAAATTAAAGCTAATCCATGGGTCTAAATCTCCCTCACTATATCAACTTCTAGATGACATTTTTTCCTAAAAAAATAATTTAAAAAATTCCCCAGACAACTGGAAAGTTCAAACTTACTTGCTGCATTGTAGGTGAATGTAAAGCAGACTGGACCTGCATTGGTAGCTGGTTTCCAATGGACTGCTGCATTGAAATCGGCTGGTGTTGCTGGATGTTGAGATGCTGGTGCAGAGGGGGACTGATCTGAAGAGGTGGTGGTGGGGACACAGCCATGTTTGCTATGGAAACAGTCACTGGCATTTGGTTGTTGGGCTTGGGCGCTATGTTCCTGGGGATATTGGCATGCATGGCAGTGATGTGAGGATTCATTCCTGGTTGTTGGTGGTAGTGGGAGCTGAGGTACAGTGCAGAGTGAGCCTGGGCAGGCCCATGAAACACCGACTGCTTTGAATTCATCATCTGAGGTTGTGGGGAGGCTTTAACATCAACAGGTTCACTGTAGCTCTGTTGAGACAAACAAAAAACAGACAATATTTAGAAGCTGCAAAGAGCTGCTGTTCTCCCCCCGACATCTCTTTAAGAGTCTCACCACAGGAAAAGATAGATCTGGACCATCAAATTATCTTTGACGTGGAGTTTGCTTATTTCACTGGAAAAATAATGAATCCTTTTTACCTTAAACATTTCCCATTATCATTTAAAAATTAAAAAAAAAAGAAAAAAGATAATTTAGCCCTTCTGCTTCTTGGTCTAGCCTGACATTTTGCTTTTTCCAAACTTTGAACTGGCATCACTGACCTCATAACCTACACAACAAAGACAACCAAGCCTGTCACATTTGTTCACATAAGCAGCCGCTCCTATTGTCATCAAATTTGATGGCTTAGTTGAAAACAGATTGAGGAGGGTGGGTTCCAGCAAAAGTCTGTAGGGATCTTTGACATGTCTCATTTTCCCATCTGCGAACCATGGGTAAGAATTTCAGTGTCCTTTACCATACATGTTGATAACTGATAATAGTGCTTTATGAGTCAGCTAACACGATGAAGAGGCTAAACCCCATCCACAGTTGTTCTAATGCATTGAATAAATATACTAGTTTCTGTGCTGATACCTTTATTTCGAAGTATTCTGTGCTGGGACGCTATCCATGCCTGTACCAAACACATTTCATGAGCCACGCGGTCAGAAAAGTAAGAATATTCTGAATAATTGAACTTTTAGCAAAATTTTCTTTGTTAATCCAGTTTATAAAGTTCGGAAAATTCTGTTTAAAACTGATGTCTATATGCATCAGACACAGGGAAGCTGTCTTGCTAAAGCTGGAGGAATACTTTGCAGAATATTAGAAAATACACAGATTTTCCAAAAAGGTTATGGTCTATGCTGATTTCTCAAAGTTGCTAGTAGGAAAAAATGTCCATTGTTGAACATGAATTTTCACAATGCTCTTTGTTCTAATGTTTGTACCTTGTTATGTTTTTATTTAAATTAAATTTGTTGGTTTACATACCCTTATTTTCTTAGATCTTCTGATGCTAACTCTGCGTGCTCAAATAAATGATGAAAAAAAATTCAGGGACTAGCTCCCATGAGCTTATAGGTGGGAATTATAATTTGCAGTTAAGTCATACTGGGATTAATAGCCAGTGAAAGGTGAAACATGCTGGAAAAAAATGGCAGAAATGTCCCTCTGGAGAAAGAAGTCACTTTGTCAAAACAAGGGCTGAAAAATGCATATATGCCCTTATTCTGTGACCTCCATGTCATGTTTGCTCAGTTTACAAGTCAGAGTAAGTTTCATGTTACTCTCAGCACTCCAGGGTCAGTGAAGTCTATTTGTATTCTTTCTGAAGGATGTACCATCACCAAGAATCCGCTGACAAGCGCGTTACTGAAATTGCTTCATTATATACAATGATAAAGATGAGAAAGATAACTTCATTTTCTCTAAGTGTAACTGCAGTACCATTAGCAAAAAATCGTGTTTTCTCCAGTAAACTAAGGGAAATTAAATGAATATGATAAAATGAATGCAAATCTCTGCCTCTGTGGATCTGCCTGGCTCCGCTTGCATGTGGATGTACACGTGTGCAGTATGTATTAGACGCATGTTTGCAGGATTCAGATAGGCATAAAACCCCACAGACAGCAAATGATAAAACCTGATAGCAGGTGCAAAATATGCCGGTTTTGGGGTATTAGTTTTAAACCACTTAAACAATGATGACATGGCAAGTATTTTCCCCCTCCCTTCCCAGTTGTGTTTGCAGGACACTCTGAGTGTGGGAGCAATGACTGGCAGGTGTACTGAAGTTTCAGAGATTGAGAGGAAGGTTTGCTAATTAGCAGCATGGTCAGGACCCTCCTCCTGAGCATCCTGGGCTCTTTACACAGTACAGGAGATGTATCTGTTGTTCTCTCTTGGGAAACTTGAAGTCTAGCTGAGCGCATCGTCCCCTCATGAAAACACCTTGTCTTCCCATGATGTAGCTAGAAAGCTCTATCTGGTCCAAGCAGGGATAATTGCTCCTGAGGTGTTTAAGGGCAGATTGGTTAAACAATTTCTCCTGATGAGGAGGTATCAAAAAGCCATTGTGGTACTATCTGTGACATACTGATACATGCTTGTATTTCATTTGTGACTATAAAGATGCTGCCATATACCTCTTTAACAGAGATACAGTGAACCAATTTAATGATTGGGTAATTCTGAGTTTGCACATAGGCAGTGAATGCATGGCCCATACTGATAAAATTACAGAGATATCAGGTACTCAGTATCATTTAATACTTGAAATACCAAATTACGTTAAGAGGAATTGTAGGGTCTCAGGCCAGAGATGAGTAACGCATGCTTTACCTCTGAGAAAAGTGTCTGCAAAGTGATCAAAAGGGACCGTTCCAGCTGTCTCAAGCTATCAATCAGCTTTCTATGTTTCCCTACCTCCTGATCCAATGAAAAGCACAACACTTCCATTTTCAGCCAAGTATTTTTCTGTTACTTAGGACACTTTAAACCATATGTGATCTGAAGCCAAATTGTCCAGTATCAATGTAAAACACATCAATATTATCAGTTACTGGGAATCTTGATAAATGAACCCATTAAATGCTATTATCCAGCATACTGCACTTTCAGCTTTTTCTAAGGCTGGGTCAGAACCCCAGATTTTGTAAGGGAATACGAACCTAAAGGAATAGGTGATGTCAAATATTTTGGCTTTGTTATGTTGCTTTAATGCCAAATAAACCAAAAGGTTTATATGATGCATGGGTCACATCATTATTTAGTCAAAATTACAGCTTTTACAGATTTGAGTGGGTGTTGCACTTGTCCAGTACAGCGTCAGACAATCTTAGACAATGATTTTTATTATGGGCAATACTAGGAATTAAGAAGTAAAGGATTTGATTAGTCAATATGGGCTTCAAGTTCACAGTCCTTAACTTTGCAGGCTGGAATTCAATCAATTTGCTCTTGCCTTATCCAAGGAGAAGAATACAGAAATAACTTAAAATAACCCCGCGTCAGTTAATTAATCTGCCCAAACCAAACAAAGACATCAATTTACATCTCTGTTTTTTGGCATGAAGTTATGGGATACAGTTCATTCACAGGTACAGGCAGTGGGGACCAAAATTACAGATCTGGTCACACGGGCCTTTGAACGCTCAAGTGTACTTTCTCCTACATGGGGTAAGGTCTTCTACTAGGCATGCAATGAGAAAACCTTTTATCACGACTATCAGAACTATGCTATTGCAGACCCACCACTAGAGGGTGACAGAATATCATATTTAGTTAATGGTAGCACTTGGTATTGTACATGTATATTAGCGAATGTACTCCAGGACCACAAACTAGCTTTTCTTGACAGTCCTTTATGCTCCTTGAGTGGTTTCTCCTTGTTCTTCACTTCAGCTCAAAGCCTTACTTTAAATCTTTCAAGTTCTTAATAGGCTAGGAGTGTGGTTTCTAATGGACTTGCCTCTCCATCTCGTATCATCGTCATCTAATCCTGTTGTCTAAATTAAAAATAAACAGCAAAGCAAAACTAGAAGGTGAAGACAAGGTAGGTAAGCCAAGGCAATGGAATTCTACAGAAAAAGTGTGACTGCTCTTAAGGCACAATACAAAACCACCTTTTCTTTTCTTACAACAATGTATCTTTTTACTGACACATGAAGAAAAAGAGGGAAGAACATTTTGAAAGCCCAACAGAAAAAGAATTAAAGTAGAAGAGAAATAGGGAAAGGAAGGAAACCAAGTAAATGCTGCTGTAGCTGTTATGATAATTAATATATTAATTGAAAGTACTGACATGCACAGCCTTGGTGAGTAGCCCTCGGTCCACAATATTATTATACTGGCATCATATGTTCAAGGAAATGTGTGATGATGAAGATATTCTTCAGAGAAAATAGTGAGAGGTGATCATTCTGCACAAAGTTTGGTAAGGACTGAATCAAGATCTTCCCCCCACTTTACACCCAACTCATGCCTTTCCATCCAATTCTAAAGCAAAGCAAACTTTTCCCTCCAACTTCTACTCCCCTAGTATGTGCCAAAACTCCTTGTGCTTATTTGGCAAATTAAATAATTGCATTAAGAGGTTACATATTGCTCAGCTACTGCAGTTCTTCCCTAAGGAGAACTGCTGTAGACCTAATGGTCCTTATTACAGGCTGAATACAGGCACAGGGTGGGATGTCACTTCCTTAAAGTGATACTGGGACTTCCCTCACCCCAAAACATCTACCCCACTCCTACAGCTGAGAAATTACCTTTGGTATAGACATCCTGCTCAATCTAGTGGTGTCAGAGAAAGCCTAGTGATGCCATTCTGGCATCTCCATAGCTTTCTTTGGGATATCATTTTACTTCCAAGTTGAAAAGTAACTGCATTTTGAACTCTCACATGTAGATCTGAATAACCAAAATGGTTTTGAAAACTACACATGGGGTTAGATTCCCTTTATGAATTGTGCCTGCCTTCAGGCTACCATTGGCTTTTACAACCCCACTGCTGTTGAAACAGAAAACATCACAGAATCACAGATGCACATAATGGCAGGGGTTGGAAGGGAACTCTGGGATATCATCTAGGACAACTCCCCTGTTAAAGCAGGATCACCTAGAGCAGGTTGCACAGGATTGCATCCAGATGGGTTTTGAATATCTTCAGAGAAGGAGACTCCACAACCTCTCTAGGCAGTCTGTTCCAGTGCTCTGTCACCCTCAGAGTGAAGAAATTTTTCCTTATATTGAGATGGAACTTCTTGTGTTCCCGTTTGTTCCCATTGACCCTTGTCCTGTCACTTGGCACCACTGAAATGAGTCTGACCCCATCCATTTGACATCCCCCCTTTAGATACAAGCATTGATGAGATCCCCTCTCAGTCTTCTCCAGGCTAAACAGGCCCAGCTCTTTCCACCTTTCCTCGTACAAGAGATGACCCAGTCCCTTAATCAACTTTGTAGCCCTCCGCTGGACTCTCTCCAGTAGATCCCTGTCTTTCTAGAACTGGACATAGTACTCCAGATGTGGCCTCACCAGGGCAGAGTAGAGGGGTAAGATAACCTCCCTCGACCTCCTGGCCATGCTCTTCTTGATGCACCCCAGGACACTATTGGCCTTCTTGACATGTTTTATACTCAGCTTTCTTATCTAATATCGCATATGATACCATAATATATTGGAATTCTGCAATAATTTCATTCCAGTCAGCAGTGCTCAAGAATATTGCTGTTGGTAATATAAAATCAAAAAGTCACTGCTGTCTTAAAGAAAACATTTTTATGCATTGAGAATATTTTTTCTTTTTTTCATAAAATTAGTTAATGATCAAAGCCTTTCAGATGGAGCAATATAATTTCAATCATTTACAGGTGTTATCAAAATACTTCTTTATTAACACCAGCAATTAAGTTCTCTTTAGAGTAAAATATTTTCAGTACAGTCAGTAAATGTTCTTGGTACTATTGGATAACTATGGGTCCTTTAAATATATGCTGAGAGACCTCCAGAGGGGCAAAGACATCAGCCTTATGGCTGATATAAGCAGCATAAACTTTCTACCAGTGCAAAAATAACCTAATCCAACCTCAAAAGATTTTTTTTTCCATACCCAAAGTGGTGTAACATCATTTTATTCTAAATGAGGAGCAGGTGGTTCTCTTTAAATGAGAAAAAGAGATTTGGCATACCCTCTACATAGACCAGGATCATGAACTACGTGAGTATTTGAAAGCATAGAAAAGACTTTAACTTGACTCTGGTTTTAAAGGAATATATGTCAGCAATCTACATAGTTGCCACATTGTCCTTTTTCATGATGGTGCCATGTGCATATCTAGTAACTGGGGTTCACCCTTGAGTCCATGCTGAGGAATTCAACAATTTTTTGGACTCTATGACCAGAATGAAGGTTACATTTGGGTAACAGCAGTGATGATGTCAGCTTGTACCAGGAAGGTCTAGGCTGTGCAGGTTGTGATCAAACTTAGGCAGGACTGACTCAGCTTTAAATGAGTTATCTTCAGTACTGTGACAAAAAAGAGGTAAGTAGAAGGAAATGGGCTGAATATTTATGCAGCTCCTACAAAGCTTACCTAAGCTTAAGTTTGCATCTGCTGTCTTTGCTGTCTCTTTGGTGGAAGGAACATCTTGAATTGTTTATTCCTTCTCTCAGCTTTTCTGTGTTTGCATAATCCTGTCCATTTTTAACGTTTTTGACATTTTAGGTCACTTCCAACCCCAAGCCTGTCCTTGAGAAGAATCCCTTCTTCTAGCCTACATGAACTCAGCCATTTTAATAGTACCCCTGTGAAGCTGTTTATGAGAGAATGACTTCTTTCCAGCAGTATTTTCGCTTCCCTGCTTAGCTCTTTAACTCCTTTAGCAATTCTTTTGACTTAACTCTGTTCACTCCGGTGGAGAATTCATATGCATATCTGCAGTACAGCTGCCTTCCTACCTAAGTCACAAGAGGCTCTTAGCAAATGACGTTTCGTATTTTGTTAATTCCAGTCACCTATTGCAATAACAACATCTGGGACTCTAGAGAGTTCAGAAAGCTTTTTGACACATTCTTGATGCTTGAGAACAAAGGAGTAAGCCATGGGTTGTCATCTATAATTAGCTGAGGTGGCTCAGAAGAACATCTTCAAATCTAAATATACATTTTGTCATCATCTACAGGGGATTGTCATGGATTCATTCAGGGTATGTAAGTAAAAATGGATGTTTTATGAATGTAACCTGGGTACATGTGATAAAGGATATGCAACTTTAATTTGATACAAGTGTTTTAATTCCCCAAATGGAAGCAGTAGGCTAATAGTGAAATCTAGTTTTATTAACTCACTTCAAAAACAAACACAGTTCCTCTCCAAATCAAAACCTGGCTTCTCTCAAGCTCAAGACATTTCTGCCATTTTTTGGCAGAAATTATGTGCGAGCATCTCTCGGTTTTTGCACTGCTGAATGTAAAGCTTCACAAGATTTAGCCTCAAATCAAATTCATGGCATTAACTGAAATATAGTTTGCTCTACATTTTCAGCTGCAGTAAATAGTTGGTTTCCTTATCAGACAAGAAGATGGTTGGATTTGTGTTGTTATCAGGTTAGACAATTGTTTTATAAATACACATGTTCACTTACCAGATATGCTGATACATCACATACTTGCACATACGTAATTTTATTCATGATTCCTTGAAAATTTCTGGCTGTATCATAAGAAATCCAGAAGGTGAAAGACCAAGGTATCACAGAAGCATGAAATATCTAATGTAAAAGTCTTATAGTTTTCCCAGACAGGGAGTCCAATGTTTAATGGAAAAGAGTAAAAGCTGGGGGATGGTGGGAGTGGTGGTATTGTTTTAAGGAAAATACTGCCAAATGTCTTGTAGCACTTTAATAGCTTAAAAAAAAAAAAGTTTAAAAATTTTAAAATCATGCTACAAACATAACCATACTTTTTATTTATTCTTTTTATGATGCTTTTACTGGGAACAGTCTGAACTGTCTTATGAAATTCCAAAACATCTGCATGGTCTGGGGCTAGATATAATACAGGAATCTGTTGTCTCAAAAAGCAGAAACCAGGTGCTTTTCTGCCAGCAACAGAAAGGGTGGTGATCTCCTTGTACACCCCAGCCAACTGATTAAAGCACTGGCCAGGAGATAGGACAGCTCAGTTGCCTGCTCTGTTTTTTAGAATTTTATTTCCAAAAGAAATGTCCTAAACCTCAGAGGAGGTTATTTCAGGGAGGAATGAGCTAGGATATGGTGCTCCCCTCCAGCTCAAGCTTGGCCACTATGCAGAAAAGAATTTAGGATTCACTGGGCCACAGAAAACAAATCATGGAGAGAGTACACCTGAACATCCCCATTTACTTAGGGGTAGGGAAATGTGTGATCTGGGAGATCTGACTTTTTTTTTTTTTTTTCCTTTTTTTATTTTGCATAAATAGTCTTTCCACATACACATATGAAACAGGATGCTAACACCAAATTTACTGTTTGAGTTTGAGATTTTAATTTTTTTTTAAAATGTGGTCTCAATTTTGCTTTCTACTAGTAGCTCAAACTTCTTCATGTGTATTCACTGCAGTCTCAAAAGACAATAAATCTTTAGGTTGTGCAATTCTATTGCAATATAGGCAATGCTGAACATGTAACACAGGCATTTTGGGTGCCTGGAAACTCTCTGGTTACAAATTGTGCTAATAACGTTAAGACAATGCCAGTCTTACTAGAGATGACCTTTAGGGTTTTTTATGAAACATAATTGCAAGGTAGCATGGAAAGCTACCTCTGCCATGCACTTCAAGAAACAATTTTACATGTCCAAAGAATTTGTGTTGTTCACAAAACAGAAAAATATCCAGTGCATTTGCTGCAATGTCAAGTAAGGACACCACTTTGACTTAGATACAACATCAGAGTTCTGAAATATGTTTGAGTATTTTGAATTTGAATAATACTCTCCTCACTGAGAGGTTTTAGCTTCAACCATAGCTGCTGAAATACGTCTGCAGGAAACTTGAAGCTGTGTCACTACACAGAGAGAATTAAACATTCATTTATCCAGAGAGAACAAAACAGGGAAATCTTTGTACTATTCCGATAGTTAAACTTGTGCTGCTGTAGTTAACATACATTGTGTATCACATATATGCACATATATAATGCATATTAAATACATACTATTCATGCATTGTTATATAAAGATACATAGATGCACATATATAATAGGTGAAAATATTTCACATTTACCCCTATAAATCTGTATTAAATATATATATATATTTGAATGATGCAGCAAAAACTCTAATGTCAGCCAGAAAAAAGGCTGGTTAAGCTAGAAAAAGTGCTTGTTTTATGAAAAAGTAAAATTGCAATTCACAGCATTTTATGTAACGCTGTACAAATTACCAGATACCAGAGACTGCATTTCTGGACCTGAATAGTACTAAAAGTTGCAACTAAGGGCAAATATAAAGACATTTGTTTACAATGCAAAGGCTTAGTCAGTACTAAGAGCAATATGGCAATCTGCATAGTAGAAGATATAATGCTTTGTAATGTGATTTTTATATTACATATCAATTCCTACACACATGAACAAGCTCAACAGCAGCCCCATTAATTTCAGTCATTAAAAAGAAAAAAAAAAGAAAATACAGGAAATAAACTGATAAATGTCTAAGTGACATATTTACATAATCATATGTTTAATGTATTTGCTGGGTGGTAGCCCTATTTTATAAAGACATCACTGAAGCATTTAAGAGTGCACCCGAGATGGGCTGGCAATCCTATTACCAAAGCTGCTGGTGACACTTCCACTCTTTGCAGTTATGATTTTGTCAGATAACATAGCCTGAAAACAAAAATACTAACCGTCTGAGTTCAAGAAGCCTCTGGATGATGCACCCAGTGATGTGCTCTGACTTGTCTGCCCCTGTGTGGAGCCAGGAGTTGGACATGATGGTCCTTATGGGTCCCTTCCGATTAAGGTATTCTATGATTCTATGACTTACCTGTGTGTGTATCTGTGTTTGCGTGTGCGTGTGTGTGTGTGTGTAAGCCAGGAGAGGAGGCAAAGCTCTTAGTATCATGCAGTCCCACCTAATACTCCACTCTCACCTGTGGAGCTTGGGATGGAAATCAACATTCCTAAATTTCATTATTATGCTGTCAGGCAGATGCTAAAAAATCTCCTGGCAAAAGAGTTACCAGTTTCTCTGCTATCTTCTATTCTGACTATTCCAGCATCTCGACCAGCTAAGATGGGAGCAGTGAATTCAACTCCAAGTCTGGTCCACTCAGGTATAACATGATATTGATCCATTCCTTTGCTTTTCAGACTAATGAAGACTTGCAAATAGATACAGAAAAGCATACATAAACACTCATAAACAAGCCCTGTGCTCACTAGTTCTTGAAAAACTGTCAGCACTTCATGGATGAAGTGGCAGAATCAGTGTTAGGAAAGTTAGGAAACTCGTAGAGCAGCTGCTTTGAGAGGTCGGAGGTACCTGCTGAGTTGGAAAGGGGGGACCATTGGAACAGGCTGCCCAGAGAGCTTGTGGAGTCTCCATCTCTGGAGACATTCAGAACCTGCCTGGATGCTGTCCTGTGCAGCCTGCTCTAGGTGATTCTGCTCTGGCAGAGGGGTTGGACCAGATGATCTCCAGAGGTCCCTTCCAACTCCTAACATTCTGTGATTCTGTGACCTAAGGAGCACTCTTGCCTGCTTGTGCTTGTCTCTTCTCACAGGCAGAGTCCTCTGGGAGGGGAGAAGAATGGATGTTTGTTAATGAGAAGCTCCTATTACTTGGATAGCAAGAGGATGTTCTGATGTGATGTGAAGCACAACTGAACATCTCATAACTGACCCTGAAGTCATTGAAGCTTTGCTATGAATATGATGGGTATAATTTTGGGCAACTACTCTGAAAAATGAAGTTCAGGATATCCCAAGCAGGACACCCAGAATTACTGAAAGCCTGATTTCACAACGATTTAGTTGCGTTTGAAAATATGGACAACACAAACTTCCTGCTCCAGTGTTTTACTGAAAAATTTATTTACATTAAAACACTGCTGGGATGAGCAGCACAGAAAATCCTATAAAGCAGCAAGGTTAAACACCACACAGTTAATAGAACATGGGAGCTTCCAGGGTGAACACCTGATTACAAGCATATGAAATGAGACTCACGCAGAGGGTGGTATCAAGTTTAAGACATACCATGTGAATAAATCATTAATATTGTATTGAAGCATTTTTGGAAAAGGTATGCTGCTTTTGGCATGTCTTAACTTTTGAGAATGAGGTCTTGATATCTTAATAATACTCCCTAAAAGTAGCTTTTATAGATGATAATATAACAAATGGACATAAAAGACCAGATGGGCTCCCAACAACCCTAGTAATGTATGATACATATTTTTTCATGCTTACATGCTTTTCTAAGGAGCTACAACTCTTCTGGTGCCCTGTAAATATTTAATAACCACAATTTAGAATATCTTGATATAATATTACATATGGGTATTTTACATCCTTCTTCTAAAATGGACTTGCTTTAGTTACATGCCAGCTTGGTTAGATTCATTGAGTGTGTTCATGAGGGTAAGCAATTAGTACTCAGCTTCATTAAGTTTATATTCTCATACTTTCCACAGTAGAGGAAAATATTATATTATGGGCAGAATTTAAATAATTGCTTAAAAGTTAAGAAAATGCTCCAGTGCTTTTCTGACTAACAACAGATTTTAAAATATGCACAAATAGCTTCATGCACTGATCAACAGTCATTTGCTTTTTTCCTAAAAACCCCAACCCCTCAGAAAATACCATAATATGCCTTTTTTCTCTTAAAAAAAAAATCAGGGTTTTTATATTTCCCATTTAAAAATGAAGCTATATGAAGTTTTATGTAAACAGCCCATGATGTGCTGAATAATGACATCCAAGTTCTTTTCACAAGTGAAAAATTGACTTCATGCATTTCTTCAAAACTGGAATATTCTGAGATTTTTAGACAAATCTTTTGCTAATAAGTAGGCTATTTCCACCAAAAAAAAAATTGTTTGTGTGCGTGTGGTACCCTTTCTGAAGGAAATTACTATTTCTAGAACCAAACAGCTCTAAGACAGAAATTAAAGGTACCTTGTAAATCACTTTAACTAAATGCATGATGATGATGATATAAAATTAGAATGTGTAAGACACAACTCCCCAAAAATGAATGAGTTAACACGCATGTTTCAGACCTTTAAACTCACTGACCAAATACTCAGATAATGTAGAAAGATGCAAGGAAGGCCCTTGTGGGGTTAATCATGTAGTTCCCTTAAAAGGTGTCCAAACTAATAGAACATATGAAGAAGTGTAGTGCAGGACCAACCACAAACATTTACAAATAGCAAAAAGTAGTAAAACCAAAATATATCTAAGTGTGTTTTCACAGAATCATAGACAGAACCTCCTGAGCTGGAAGGAACCCATAAGTATCATCAAGTCCAACTCCTGGCTCCACACAGGGCCAGCCAAGTCAGAACATGGGACTGAGCACATCATCCAGATGTTTCTTGAACTCACTCAAGTTCGGTGCTGTGTCCACAGACCCAAATTAAGCGGTTCTAAGTGGTATATAATCCTGATGTTGCTGAACTGTTTTTTCATACTGACACAGTGCAGTAATTTCACATTCTTCTGCATATTTTAATGTCTATTACAAATTTAAAGAGTCTCTAACAAAATTACAGGCATTAAGAATATATAATGAAATCTAGAAAACTGCTACTAGCTGTGTACTGGGGATACACTGGTGTGTTCCAGTATAAAAGCCTTACTGCGACCTATGCTGTGCTTGCACAAATTGCTTGCTGGATGTAAAATGGAAATTCACGTTTTTCTTATGAAAAATCTGCTATGTGAGCTGAGCTTGACTTTTCCTGTACTGTGATTGCAAGGTAAAAAAAGTACTTAGCCCCCCCCCACCTCCCTCCCCCTGCCCCCAAACCAAACCAACCCATATGATATGGATTTTTTCCCTTGTAGGTAAAAGAGTGCCTGCTTGGCATGGCATGTTTGTTATACTGAGGTCTTTTTACCAGTACCTCCTTCTGTTGAACTGTGCTGATACTTCCAGCTGGGAGAAGTACTGTCTCCATGACCAGAAGGGAAAGGATATCTTTTCATGGAGTGACGACTGTTTATTGAGCATTTGCACCTTAAACCTAAGCTCTAGGTGGTAACAAACAAGGCTATTTGTACTAAATACTATGGTGCTCAGCACCATATAACTGCTGAAAATGGTTTGCAATATGTCGCTCTATATATGTGTGTATGTATATACATTATGTGTTACCTTGGATACAAGGCTTGCTCTGTAGGCAGCTAACTGCTTCAGATATTCCTTCTTGGCAGCTTCAGTTTTCTTTTTGTATACCTAAAAACAAAGAGTGTCACATTGGTAAATTAATCTGGTTCTGTTTTTATATATCACCGGTGTGTCTCATGCATCTTCATAAAGTCTAAGTAAACAGCCTTTCCTCCTCATATTGCTTAAAAAGTGAAAAATAAACATCAAATATTTTAAAGAAAATATTGTTCCAACTGTGAAACACCCTTTAACTACCCAGCAGTACTGAAAAAACAATATCCCTCACAGCATCTCAGGTTTAATTGTTCAAAGTGAATCGCAGGGTGTACTTGCAAATGGGACCTTTAGGGACAGAGGAAGGCAGGCGTGGGCTTCTCCACTGGCTTCCACTTGTGAGACAAGTTGAAACCCTTTGGGGAAGACGAAAATGTGCAGAAAGACATTTGAGCTAAAGGAAGGAGGAGATGCCAGCACCCCATGGATCAGCCAAGCAGCTTTCTCTCTTCCCCAGATAAACTGTTGGGGGCAGTCAAAGAAGCTTCATGGAGCTGCTAAGTATAATAAATGTTAGTCATTACTCCAGTCTTGATCCCATATCGGTCTAATTAACTTCTCAGGAACATGGATCTATTTCTGTACATTTCTCTCAACTCACCAAATTATTTTAAATGCATGTGCACAATCTCATAATAGACTAAAGAGCTTGGAGAATCACTTCAATTTTGCCCAAATTTCAAGATCAAAGATTATCTGCAGGGCTACGCAGGACCTCATAGCACTACAGTAACATGATGTTAGAACAGCATACACAGACATTTAGGGTTGAAAGTTTTCAGAAGAACCACTTTCTGAATTGTGGAGCCTAGCTAATGACTTGCTTTTTAGCCATGTCAGTGACAGTTTTGAGAAAAAGTTGGCATTTCTCTTTGCAAAAATTATCACAAGTTTCTCACTACTTCATATTTTGATTTTTTTTTTCCTAGAAGGGTAGATTTAAGAGCCATGCAAGTATCTTGGCTTCATATAACTAAGTAGAATTGACTCCTAGCCTTCCATGATGCAGGGAAAACCTTTAACAACAACCAAATGGAAGTTTTAGAAATAAGGGAGACAAAGGGAAAGATTTAGGGAAACATTTTGTTTTTAATTATTGTGGTATTTCACAAATTTTTAGTCACATGCTCAGGGCAGTGATTAATTCATGTGTTCGTGGGCATTTGGGATTCCCAGTATTACACAATACAGAACTGCAGCTTTGAGTCTCTGTCGTGCACTTCTCCCATCAAGTGCACAACCTGGGCACCTGTGGAAAGCCTCCATGAAGTGAGTAAAGACCATCCCCCTTCCCACTCCCAGTCCACCACACTGCCTAGTTAACTGGACTCTTGGACTAAAGACAAAAGCTGGACAAAGCTATTTCTGGCAATTTTGGGGTGTCTTCCTAAATTCCACAGCTGAAAAACACACATGTACATCTCCACACCAGAAGGATAGACTTTATGAAAATGTAAAGTGATCTCTTTTGATCTTCTAATGCTCTAGTAAAACCAGAGATGTCCCATAATGGAGAGGACCTGGCACCACAGAGAGCGCACACAAAGGATGGTGCAGTTGCAGACTACAAAGTTATAGTGGTAGTGTCAGGCTGGAAGGGTCCAGTACGACACCACTTCTATAAAGAATGTGCTTATGAAACACTTTTTGTTTCACTGATGCTTTGCTTTCAGAGACAGAACAATCCTCAGATACGGGCTGGCAAAACTCAGAGGCTGCCTAAAAGGATTAAAGATTTTGCTTCCCAGGGAAGCAAAAGATCATAATGGAAACAGAGAAGTCTTAGGCTTCTAAAATTGTAGATACAAAGACAGGGAGGAAAAAAGATTGGTTTTAGCTGTGCAACTGTATCTGTGCACCCTTGTAATTTCTCCAGATTAAGATAAATATGTAGTGTTGGCTGATCTCCTATTGTTTTGTAAAAAAAAAATACTAGCAATTTGCTTTTTAGGTTGCAATCGCTTGTGATTATTAGGGAAATACACTGTTTGTTTTGAAAACGAATAAAAACAGTAGTCAACAATCTGTTTCTAACTGCTAAAATGAATTTAGCTTGACCCACAGGACAAAGACTAAGTTCTATTGCTTTGTATATTGCAATGCTTCTGCATCATTTTGATAGCCAGTTTAAAAAACAGAGCAGAACAAAGAATTTTACACAGAATAATGATTTCCAAAAGATCATGTATCTACTGCTTCCACATTGGGCTTTATTTTACATTACACAAATATAAAAAATACACACTCCTGCTGTACTCTTACAGTCACAGCATATTGAAGGAGTCCTCTGGGACCTGACTTTTCTCTCAAATAGTCATATTGCACAAGGTTAACTCAATAATATGAAGCTAATAACAATTCTGTAAATCTCCATCTAAAACTACTGTGCTGCTTCACAGGAACGTCATCACACAGCCATTATTTAATTATTTCCTACCTATATATCTACCATGGTCAGTCTACCTAATGTCTTGCCCTCTTTACTTGGGTCTTCTGGTAAGCCAAAAATAGTCATATGAACACTGTGTCTTCCATGATGATATTAAAAATCAGCCATGTAATAGAACATCATTATGGTAAAAATGTCCTTAAGGTCACTATGGTAAAAGCATCCTTACTGGACAGAGTAAAGTTCTTTATGACCCCAAAATACTTTGATGTTTTGCATGGGCCAGATCACCCTGCTTCGTCCTCATAAGGGCATTGGCATGTCCTTTGAGGACAACAGAGTACAGACAGCACTGTCTATACACTGTTGTCTTTTTGAAGATGCCCACTGTTAAGCTCAGCATACAAGTGGGTTGATGATCCTCATGCTACTTTTGGAAATTCTGATTGGTCCTGGCATATACTAAATAATAGGGTAAGTTCTGCCTGTCTGGGAAGTTGTTAATTTTCATAATGACAAGGTCTGGCTGTCAATGATTTTCTCTGAAGGCAAACAAGTGTGGCCCTGCTAGTGGCCACTAGTTCACTGACTTTGTGCTAGACTGGACTTGTATTGGGGGTTTATGAAGGCAGCGCAGGTGGGAAGCGTCCTTGGCATTTGTGGCAGCGCCTCAAACAGGTACGAGCAAATCAGCTGTCAGTCCTAACCTTTTTTTTTTCATTTATTTTTAACTCTGTGAGAATTTTTAGCCCTCAGGCTTAAATAGTTTCATGTTTTAGTAAGTATAACTGAGTTGCATCCTTACAGCTCTTTTGGGGAGAAGAGAAAGGCTTGTGTCATCATTCAAGTGTGCTCTACAAAATGGCTGAAGGTCTTTTGAGTTTCATGCTTAAGACAGTGCCAAAGTATGAAACACGTAATTTCCAATAATGCATTTAACATTTTGTCTGTAACAAGCAGCAGGCTTCTGTTGTGTTGCTTATCTGTAGTGTGTAGTGGCAATATTTAATTCTGTTTTTAACATCTCAGAAATCTCTTATAAGGTAATTTTCCTCTCCTCCGTCAAGCAAGCAACAATTATTAAATAAGAACTTGACAGGAGCATATACTTACAGAATTAAGTAATTTCTAGCTTGCTTTAATTCAATTAACATGATAATTGAATGTCAACTGATTGTCATTCAGACAGTAAAGGCCCATTCTGATTCAGCAGCAGATTTGTTTCCTTACACAATATTTTATTTTCTATATTGTCCCAGTTATGGAAATTGAATGTTGGCAGAAAAACCATCATTTCTGTATATGTAGGGTCAGTCAGCTTAATTTATTTTTATTCTCTTCAGCTTGTTATAGAAACCCCAAAACACCAAGATTACATTCATTTGTCTACAAATGGAAGCTGTTGGCATTATTTTCCTACTGTGCTTCATGAATGCAAATTTATACAGCATAATACACAGGTTCTTAGTTTACTATTTAATTACATTTCCAAAGTGCACCCAGTAAGGTAGCTTCAAGTTTCCTTACACTGTTTAGCAAAGCATACACCAATACAGAAGATACTTTCCAAAAGGCCTAAGTATGAAACTCTACCTTGTGCATGTAAGATAGCATTTGCTTTAGGCCACAGGAAAAAGGAATGCCCTGCCCCCACTTCCCCACTCTAAAGTAAGAGCCTGGTTCCAGCCCCCAGGCCATTACAATGGCTCAGGTTCCCAGGGCTGACCATACATGTGGGCTACCAGTGCTGTAGCAGCCTTCATCAAGGGCTGAACTCTTTTTATTATTAATAGTGATACACATCCTGACTGCCCCAAAGTTTCTGGAGGTAGAGGGGGTGTGGGTTATATGGTTAGCCACAAGTACTCACAGATACCAGATTTACCAAATTAAAACCACAATTGAGTACATGCACTTCTGTTTTATGATGCCAACTTCTGGTCATGTTGTACTTTATATATTTTAACTGCTGCTTAGGCCTCATCTTCCTGGATCACAAATTCCTCGAGGCAGGCTTTGTGTCTCCTCTGCTCTTCTACGTGTTAGATAATACAAAACCAATATTTATAAATGAAATATACCTGTAAAGCCTTGAGTTAACTTTTTGTTCTGGTTAGTCAGCATTTCCTAATGTATTTCCTCTCAACTTGCTTGTGGAAGATTATTCACAGATTCATAGAATCATAGAGGTTGGAAGGGACCTCCAGAGATCATTGAATCCATCCCACCTGCCAAAGCAGGTTCTCTAGAACAGGTCACACAGATAGGCGTCCAGCTGGGTCTGCAATATGTCCAGAGAAGGAGACTCCACAGCCCCCCTGGGCAGCCTGTCCCAGGGCTGTCACCCTCATTGTGAAAAAGATTATCAACACATCCCAACACACTACACAGCAGGACTCCTACCCTGTCTCATGTGGCTTGTACCCTAGTTTCCCTTTCCCCATCATCACTAGAAGAGGCACTCAAAGGTCTGCAAACATGTCCTCAGTTTCGAATATCAGGGGCTAGAGGAAGAAGGCACCACTGACTACAGTCCCTTTCAATACAAGAGACTTAGAGACAATGAGTTAAACTGACTGATGCTCTTAGGAGAAAAAAGAGACTTTCAGGATTTGTGCTTCATGGAGGTCTGAAAAAGCTTTGGTCTCCGAGCTGACAAAGCACATTACAAAGAACCATGCTACTTCCCTGGCTTTGCCTAAATAGCTGGTGGGGAATGACAAAGAAGGGGAAATTTTCAGTTTATCTTGTGGATGTCTCCTTAGAGCTGGTACTTGTAAGCAAGTTACATTTGTCTTTTTTTACAATGATCTGAAGATGCTCACATTTGTTTTGATGAAACTGTTCCACAGACCCCAAAAAACAGTGTATGCAAAAACAGCAAATAAAAAAGCAACATGACCAATTTTGTCTATTTTGTCTCCGCAGTGTTATTACCCACGGGAGTGTTATTTTCACAGGCTACAGTTACAGGAATGGCATCTGATAAAATACAGTAGGCTGCGATCCAGAATTAAATTCCATATTCAGATAGTCATTCCTGGCCCTACATACCTAGGCTCATAGAGAAAACTTGTATTTTTTCCAAGTGGGAGACATATCTCTAGTTTTAATCTTCTGATTCTGCAGCAAAGGCACCTAGAGCTGCACACACTCTAAAATATGGAGAGAGATATTCCCACAGCAGTCAGAAAAAAAAAATCCTCGGAATTGCTTAATGGATACTGAAATATGTTACCATTTGATTTTTAATCTAGGTACATACAGTAAGAGAAAGAGGCCCAGGGCTAGCTATATGGCTCAGCAGTCTCTTTGACTGTAGAGCATGAAAAAGACACTGATGACATATTAGAGGCTTAGGGGAAAGAATTCAGTCTTTCTGGCATGCAGAGGAAAGATCACAGGCCAAATTCAGCTCTAGCACAAACAGTGAGACTCGACGGAGATCACTGGAAATTGCAGCCATTTGCGTCAGGCCTAAATTTGACCTTATAGGCTTGATGGTTGCAGCTCACAGGAACAGGACTGTACATTTTATCAGAAGCATGTTGGATGAAAGTTGGGTACAAAACAAACGACATTAAATATATGACTTATGTAGTGATTATCTGCACTTGCTGGTATTCTTTTTTTTTTAATAAGGATGTGAGACTGAATGGAGAATAATAATTGGGACCAAGTCCAGTTCTATATGCAACTTATTTAAAGCCATGTTCCTATTGAGGTCAAACCTACAGATAGAATGTGAGGGAGAAGAATGAGTAGAAATCTGAGGCAATTATTTATGGATGTTGCTGCAGCAATACTTGGCCCAGTAATCCTTTTGGCCCAGCTCCTTCCAAGTAAAACAAGAAAGCAAAGTACAGTTAAAGTCAATGTTTACGACTCGGCAACCATGGGCAGTATGTATCTAGAAGATATGTCTGTTGTATGTAGCAAACAGATATTAGAAATTCACCTTGAGCAGGGGTGTGCCTGATGTTCCCCACTAATTCAGTGCTTCTGGGAGCTACAGGAAGACCAAGATATGAGGTGGGTTGGGCTGGCCCACATTACCCTATACAGAGTAAGATGCAGCAGCTCCTGTGGTGACCTACACTACGTTAATGTTTTTTCGCAGCTGAGGAGGAGGTTTCCCATCCTGAATGCCCAGTGTGGTCCTGCTCAGCCCAGCCCTGGTTGGGAGAGGGATGCACCAGCTGCCAGAAGTCCTGAAGCAAAAATGCATTGCAACTGGGGGACAGACAGTGCCCCCTCCGGAATCTAGGGAACTCAGGGGGTTCAAGGTGGAAGGAAACCAGGGCAATAAAACAATATGATTATATCGTATACATACATAGATATGTGTGTGCATATATATATATGTATATATATATATATACACACACACGTAGAGATAAGTTTGTATCTGTGTGTGTATACATGCCTGTTCTTGGCCTATTTGTGTTCCAGCTCATTAAGCCCAGCTGCTTGCAGAGGAAAGGAGAATGTCCAGACACCAGGTTGAGGGGCAGTTGTTTTAAATTCTATCCCTTCATCTAAAGCTTCAAAGGGAAGAAACAGTTTCAGTACAGAAATCTGTCAAGAGAAACAGTGGAACTCCGAAACAGGATGAAGGTGCAACACTGGCAAGAACAGCTTCAATGGTGCAGGTAGATGGGAGGGGAGGCGTAAAGGTGCTGTCTGTTGTGCCTATTCCTGAATTTATTTTGCCTGTAATTCACTTTGGCAGTGTGCACACACAGATGTACCTTCACTTCCTATTCTCATTTGCAAAAATAAAACAAAGCTAAATTTAAACCTTGTGTGGTTGTTTATCTACTAAACTGAAAGTAACATTCTAATCTTACAAGTGTGTTAAAGTTATTCCTTGGAGATTGCTTCATTAGCATGGGGATAATAAAAAAGGTCCTTTTTAAAGGGAGAACAGGAGGTAGATAAATATCTGTATGAGCATATGAACATATATGAGTGAACAAACTAAATTTATGTATTCAGAGTGGTATTGACTACCTTGACCTGGCGGTCTGTATATCCTCTGCAGCTATTTCAGCAGTCACACCACAGTTTCTGCACTGTCTGATGTCCTGACACCAGGCAACCCACATCTACATGGCCACGCAATGGCTCTTCCACCCATGGCTCATCTGTCACATAAAGCACAGGACATCACACCCCAGGAGGGAGGAGGAGCAAAGTTTAGGTGTGCCCAGAGGCCAAGCAGAGCTAAGGCCTCTTAAAACACCAATCTTGGATCTGTTTCAACCCAGCTTGTGGTGACTCATGTCACAAGAGAAGCTTTGGAAACATGAAGCACTACTTGTAAACCCCCTCCTGAGTCATCCCAGCACTGGATAATGTTCCACTACACTGACAACTTTCCTGTGATCGAAAGAGAAACTTATAAAACACGCTTTATTTTTTATGCCCTAATCAGTCTGGGCTATTTTTAGTGACCAAAACAGAAACCTTTGAAAGCTTGTGAGTTATAGCAGAAATGGTAACAGTATCACAAACGTTGACACTAATGCAGGAGGACTTCAATTTATAGGAGTATTGGTAACATACAATCCAAGTTCCATCAGATGTTAAAGAAAAAACTGCAGCTTTTATCTAGTGGGTCTTTGAGCACCAATGAGGAGTAAATGATTTGATTTTGTGAGCTCTGAGGATTTGTCAGCTGCCTCATAAGTATAATTCTGGCTCTTCATATTCCTGCTGCTTCTAATTTAGCAGGACAGGCTCATAATTGAAGCAAATTAACTATTTACACTTGCCACTTCTACCAGGGGAAGAGGACACATCAGCAGGAAAGAATGAGTGGGAAATTAAATTCTTCCCACTTGTGTCAGATCTGCCCTTATATAAACACATTAACAGTAATTTCATGAGGCGTCAAACATAGGAATAAATACTGAGGGGTAAAATAATGAGGTGTTGCTATTGAGCTGAACTGTTGCAGCTAATATTACTGTGTATGAATTATGCAGCCTGAAAGAAGGCATATGTTACAGCACTCAAACAGTCGCTTCGCCTGCTCCTCCTGATCATTAAGTTTTGGGTCCCCTAGATGCATCCATCCTTCTTGCTGCTGCAAGGCCAGTGCAACATTTAAGTAAACACACAGGAACACATACACGCGTGCGTACGTACGCACACCAAGCTGCCCACAGGATGCCAAATTCATTCCTTCTAGAATTCCAGTTAAGTCACTGAAGTTACACCAGAGATTAATTTTGTTGAATGTTGAATAGACGTTCAATTCCATTTTTAGAATAACAGCACATTTATTAAGGTTTTTGGCTGAAGTTTTAAAGTTACGCTAATGTAAACAAGAACATTTTGTTTGCAATTTGCCACATCTATTACAGCTTTACTAGGACTCCAATTAGAACCTTAAGGTTCATTTAGTACACACACATCTGGTACTGATTTAAAATGACTTTCCTTTTTCATCTAAGGACAGAAAATGACCTAAGTAGCCTTTTTACCCAGTTTGAACCCGCATTCTGTCTGAAAGCCAGAGACTCGACCATTTAGCACACTGAACCCTCTTCCCCAGGGGCTGTTTTTCTCCCCTTTGCAGTAAAAATGTGTGCAAAGGGCAAAGATGTACATAAATAAGCTATAAAAATGGGATGCGCAGAAGTATAGTAATGACTAAGGAGAAAACTGTGTTTGTGATTGTAAGAAAAGAACTAGAAAAGTCACTGAAAATATCACTGTGCTGTGGTCGAGGAGAGATTATCCAAACATGCTATTGCTACAGCTGCTTTCCATTCATTGGAATCTTAATCTGAACAGTTTCAGAAAACGTTTACAGAGAAAAAATTAAGGAAAACGCACAGTCCCTGCTTCTGATGCTGTGTAATTACTGTACCCAATTCAGAATTTGAGAAGAAACTGTGACAGAGTCCACCAAGACCACTAAAGTCCCTTAAATTTCTAGACTACTCTTCATAGATAAGTTTGGACAAACAAAACTCAGACACACACCAGCACTGTTTGCAAACGGCCCTTGTATGCTCAGAAATTAATGGGAATGGTTACTGCACGTGATGCAAAAGCATAAATGTCTTCAGATGGTAAAATGGGAGTGTAAGTACACTGGTATCTGCTTTAATCTAATACATTGCAATATTATCATAGGAAGAGCATCAGAGTGATAAATTTTAACTATAATTCCCCCCTCCAGCTTCTAGAAGGCATCCACCAGTTCATAACATTTCCTTTTCTGTCATTCAAATCATATTTTCTCAAACAACATTTTCCTAGTTTCCTCACAGTTTGAAAAACATATGTAGTTCTTGCAAAAAACCTTTTCAAGCTGCATTCTAATATGTCAGGTTATCAGATTTTTTTTTTTTTTGCAAAGGCTTGGACACACATATACTGCCCTTAGGTCGTCACTGTACTCAGTTTCATTACCTTTATTTATTCTGTGGTCAATCTCCAGGAACAAACAAGAATTCTATGCATTTCAGAAGAAGCTGGCTCAGGTCATAGAAACAAAGAAGATTTCATTTTGGCATGAAAACATGAAGTTATTCTTCTTTCTCAATAGCTGCATTATGTTCTACTTTCTGATTCACTTATATTTACTATTTAAATAGTAAAAGGAGTTCCAATTCAGGAAACATAATTTGGAAACATAATTCTATTTAAATTCCAGAATAAGCATTAGCTTCCAAAACATAAAAGCCAGAAGCTTTATGATAATTGAATCCTTTTCAGCGAGTATAATTCATCAATAAAGTATTCTTCTAATGATGTTATTGTTTCTTTATTTAACTATTTTTTAATTTTTGAAGCTTCTTCAATGCCAAATTCCAAATGCTACATTAATCATTTGTATTTTTAGAGTCCAATTTTCCTGCTAGAGACGTAGGTTTCATAACAGTTACTAATGCTCTGGATCTGAAAAATTAGGCATTTAAAATACAGACTATCTAGTCAGTTAAGATGTCTTGTAATCATTACTTTGTACTATTAGATCCCTAATGGAATAAAGAATGAGTTTAAATTTATTCTAGAAAATAGGATTGCCAATTTTTTTAAATAGCTACTATCTTTTATTCTTTTTGTACAGTGCTAGATTAGAATGGGCCTGGGTCTGGAACTTTAACAATGTGCTTAATAGACGATAATGAATAGGCAAAATGAGTCAAAGAGCAACAAAGATATGCCAACCCAAACTTTTGGAATAATTGGCTCAAAAATCTAGTTGTGGCCATTTTTTCATGGATGTGTCATGTGGAGTCCATAGCACATCATTCTGCTGCGTTCCAATTTAAATTAAGGACAACAGAGATAAGGAAAATACATTTTGTTCTGCTGTTCCAGTGTAGGACTTATTCAATTATTACTTTCAACCACGAATAGGAAAGCCAAGTTAAAACTGGAGCTTTTAGGGTTTTATGCACGTCTCTTCAACTGAATTCTATGGAAAGACTTCAATTTTCTCCTGTACTGCTACCATGTCAAGTTCAAAGGAAATCTGCATTTTATAGTCTTTTAGGTTTATCTCTATTATATGGTTTTGGACTATTATTAATGAAGTCAAGTTTTCTGCTTTGTAAACAGAGAGAATATTGTGGATGGAAAAACTGCACCACTGCAACAGCCACAAATTAAGGGTCATTATGAAAAACGGTGGAGAAAACCCAGCACAAGATCTTGCTTGGTATCGTCACTAGAGAGATGTAAGATTAACTAGTAACAAACTCTTGAGAAGTCCAGGTCTCTGCCTTTCACCATTGCAGGAACATTTGGATCCACAGTCCCACAGGGAAGCAAGATGGGTCCATGCTACAGATCAAACTACTTGGAGCACTCTGGATGTATGTGTTTGGGAGTGCAGATTTCAACATGGGGAGTGATTCTAGACAAGTACACGGGGACAAGGAGGAAAAGCATCAAAACCTCTTGCTTGTGAACTTAACTAAAAGCAGAGTGAGTATTGTTTTCTGAGTCAAAAATGAACACTCATCATCATGGTCCCAAAAGGAAATGTTCAGCTATGAGAGAACTGCCGGGAAGGTCTAAACAACCTGTCAGTTGAAGAATGTAACCTTGGCCTTTGCTGGACATACTAAAAAAGGCAGAGGAAGAGACAGCACAACAAAATAACCCTAATGTACGAGTCCAAGTGAATTCTCTGACCCTCATGTTCAGCAAGCTACCTTTCCTCCAGCTAAGCTTTCCAAATGTTAACCTTATTCAGCACTGGATACTGGAGACAATAAGCATTTGCTTTTGTTAGTCAATGAGCGCCAAATCTTGATTCTTATTACACTGTTATCTTTAACAGGGATCTAGATGTAGCTACACCATCCAATTATCTGCAAAGAAAACTCTTTTTTCCCAAGTCCAAATGATTTTATCTCCCCCAAAATTACAGCAATATTCTCCTTTTAATTCTTAGCCTTATTAACTATATTGTGTAATAACAATATGCCTGGTGTGAATGAACGAGATGCAGTTCTGTCCCAGTATTTTTCCTCTCTCTGTGCTGACATCAACCCCCACCCATGCCTCCTGCAGCCAATATAACTCTCACTCAGCACATCCTTTCTCTCCATGCCTGGTTTTTTCTTAACATTCCCATTTGTTTATCCACTAATCCATTTTGTTGGCAGATAGTAAAAATGCTGCCAATAACAGAAAAGCAATAGTATGCTAGTGAGGATGAAGGGTATTTGCCAAGTATCACCACATAAACTCATGAACACAATGAACTTCACCCACAGTTGCCCACTTTTAAATCAGACCTGACTGACTAGGAAGGATTTCTGCAAAGGTTCAGATCCAGTTCTGCTGACCTTATTGCAGAACTGAGGCCTTTCCTTGGAGGATAGGAAGAAGTAACTATGGGATGAGATTTCCACAGCCTGCATGTATGCTGTGCAAGAGGATACCCCAGAACACTGTTGATTTTCCAGGGTCCACCATGGATCAATTTGCATCAACGCTTCTGTAATGCCTTTCATAAAGCCAGATGGGTCAGGAGAAGGTATGAGCCCAGCTCTCCTTCTGCCATCATGGAGCAGGGGAGCTTTTGCAGCTGAGAGTTTGAGTATGCATCAGGTTCCTCTGTACAGGCATGATTTTTGGCAGCAAGGTCATTCCACACCACACTGTCATAGACAGGGCAACGGTGTAATAAAATCCTAGACTTGCCAATTTCAACAGTCCTAAATATAAACCTAAAGCTTGTGACATGCTCCAAAACTAAAAGACTCTTTTAGTGGTTTCATGCTGAAGAAAAAAAGCGATAGTCTCCTTATCTTATTCTCTTAAATCATATTCCTGAGTTGGCATGTATTCAAGTTTCATCCAGCAAACAAAAGAAGCTGCCTACAGTGTTTAGATGACCCTGATAACGCTTTCATGAAACAAAGCCTTTGAGCTACAGCACGTTTTGTACCTGTTTTTGTTCTTCTCCTAAGCCGTCCCACATTGAAGCTACAATTTTAGAGACTTCACCAAAAGTAGCATTGGGGTTTTGGCCCTTGATGGCTGCTTGAGTGTCTCGAAAGAATAATGCATAAGCAGACACAGGTTTCTGTGGCTCATTTGGGTCCTTCTTCTTCTTCTTTTTGGGAGTTTTGGGTTTCTTTCCCATATCTGAAGCAGGTCTCTTCTCTCCACCATTGACCTGTAACACAAAATTAGAAAACTACAATTTAAAAAGCCAATTTAAATCCGTCCATCCATCCTTACAGCTTCTAAGATTTTGCATGCAAAAATGGAATTTTAGTTGACATCTTTGGTAATTCAAATATTGACATTGTGTCACATGAATAAATTTCATTATAAGTATTTCAGACTATGCAATTTTTTTCCTCAAAGTGCTTTATATTTTGCCTTCATATAATTGTTATAATCTCATTTATAGATAATCTGGTCATCTTTTCACCTTTTCTAAGTTTTATTGCTAATGGCTATAACGTGCATATAATGAGGAAATTTAAATTAAATTAGTTTCTTTATATCCTGACTACCATTTCAACCACAGGAATCACCTGCAGACAGCAGGGACACTGTCACATCTACCTTTCCCTTATCCTCACCCTTTCTCAGAACTACTCCAGACCAGTGTTCAAATGAATTTCTACTGCAACTGGTGGTACACCTTTCGGGGAAATTGAAGAGAATTTTATAGTGAATTAAATTATTCAGGTTAGAGACAACCCTTCTAATTTAAATCTGAAGGAAAAAATCTTTCCCAGTACAGACAATTTTGACCCCGTTAGAGGATCAGTTCTGATCTACCAGGATTTAGCTGCATAGTTCTTTCCCGTGTCCATGTAAAAGCAAATTCATGGTGGTTTGAGAAAAGGGGTGAAAGAAGAATGAAACATGGAGAAAAGTGCATGTGCACTAGCTGTGTACCACCTGAAAAAACCCTGCACATAAGCATTTCTGGAAATTCATTAAATACAACTATTCTTTGCTACTATCTCAGACTCTGATCACCAAAGCATCCTAATTTCTTAGGTGACTTGCAAGCATTAAAAGGGACACTATCCTGATTCTTCAACAGATTTGATCTTCATGGCAAAGTAGCTTCTCTTCACTTAATTCACTACACCTTATAGCAATGTTGTGCGATTTTACCAGAGGGTTTTCTTTCATGATTGCATGGACAGAGTACTTGCATCCTAAGTGTTTGGAAGTATGAGAACATCAAGAGCATAAAAGGTATGCTCTAAGCTAAGGATCTACTAGGTATGACTTTTATCTCACCCTTGTATTATTATTTTTTAATAATGCATTTCAAGTGACAGAGGAAAACACAGGTGTTGAAATCAGCAGAACTGCATGAGGAAAATGGCTGGAAAATCTCATTTTGAGAAAAAAACCTCTTTATTTTCCTGTATATATCACTGTGTGGTGTCCAACAGGGACCAGGTGACCACAGTTAATGACCTGGATCTCTGTGGTTTACTAAGCACAGCAAGAAAGCGATGACCACAATTTGAAAATTAAGTCGCTTGTTGCCTGAGCATTATGTTGCAATAGATGCAACTTTAGCACAAGGTGGATGGGCAGACTTAACTTGGCAGCATTCTTGAAAATATGGAAAAACAGAAGCAGTGTGTTACCCATTATTAAGTTATCTAATATTTAGCCTCTTGCTATTATTTCATTCTATGGAGCTACCAGCAAAGCGGTAGTTAAGTAAGGTGCTCTAGTTATTTTGGCAGTATCAGTCTAAACTCTTCATACAGTTCTGTGTGAACTTCGCAAGCAAAGGGGCTTGACAATAACTTTTAATATAGTCAAAATGTTACCTTTTATTTGCTAAAGTTTTCTTCTTTTCAGAATATTTTTGGACCAATGAGATTTAAAGTTCTCTGTCTGTATTAGGATATCTCATTACTTAACCATCCTTAAACAAGGTGATATGCTGCAGAAACTTGTGTAAGAAGTCTTCTGGTAAGCTGTTCTGACAACAGCTTCACCATCTTATTCTCCAACCTGAATGATCAAGAGACTTCAAAACCCCACTGTTAAAAAGAGAGTACTCACAGGGGAAATTCTGTTTGTCTTCTATGAAAATAACGAAATAAAAAGAATACCAGAATTCCAGTACTAATAACCTTGCAAATGGCTGAGATGATGGCCTACCTTATGCTCCCATCAGTCTATCAGCTTCATAGACTCCACTTCTAAACACCAAAGCAGAGACAGATGGGAAATAAAATAAAACCCATATATATTCTGCTAGGCATAGACTTGTGCCTCAAAATCCCTGGAGGTGTAGTTAGCTCATGGTAATCCACCTCCTGTCATGGCTTATTGCTTAATTATGGTGATGTATTTAACTTATTTATCACAAGAAAGCAATAATCTTTCACTTTAAAAAAGTGTACATTAACCATGTTGCACACATAATAGATCACAAGAATATCCAGTGTAGGATTTAAAACTATCAAGTAAGGCACATCGTTGATATCTAAGTGTCCCTTGAGAAGCTGGAAAATGTCTATAAGCATATTTAAAATAAACTGCAACAGTACCAAAGTCTTTAATGGAGCTAGGAGAGCTGTTTTATGCACACTATCTTGCAGTAATCGCTGTAGTTTAAAATAGATTTTAATCAAGCACCATCTGCATAATAGGCTGAACAGACAACATAGAATTCTACTTATAACTCTTATCATATAAAGTAAATATTGTAAAACCTCTACCACATAAAGAGAATATGCTGCAGCAGTTCTTTAGTAATCGTGTTTCTGTTAGTTAATTCTTGCTACTTGCAGTCGTCTCACTATCTTCTGTCTAAAATACATTATTTGAAATTCTCTCATAAGTGATATTCAGATGAGCATGGAAGAAAACCCAGTTATCCATCTATGAAGAAATACATATTTGCAAACTAGTAGTGCTTCCAGCAGCTCACAACTATGCCTGGCAATAACTGAATACATGTTTAACGATCCAACAGTATGAATTACGGCAAGAATTACATAAATATAATATTCAAACTTCGAGATGGTCATAATAAAGCATGTGGTAAGTGGCCACTTTGTTTTGAATGTTTTTATAGTTAGTTACAACTATTGATTTTTAAATCCTCTTTTTTTTCTTCTTCTAACCATAGTCCCACATATTAAGCTCAGAATTCAGGAGACTTAGGGATGTACCTGCTTTGCAGAAACAATATCATAGTCTGAGACCAAGATGATGAAATATGAAACATTTCATATTTCAAATATGAAACATTTCATATTTCCATGGACCTATCATCTTTCTGACTGTATATCCATTGCCTTATAATTACGCTACTGTTGTTCTTGATCTTATGGTCAAGCAAACTCCACTGTCTGGCTTTGAGAGCAACAGTGTGTACGGCAACAGAGGGAGCCCTCTGTAATACAGCTCCTTTCCTTTTTCTATCCAAGGGAATATATGATGTTGAAAGTCCAAAATGACTATATGAAAGTGCTTTTATGAGAGTGAGCATTGCTAAAAAATATTTAACAGCTGCTGCCATTACTTCTGTGTATGTTGGGTAAGGCTTGCAACAATTTGAATATTTACTGTAGAACTATCATCCAAGAAGCTCAGTACACGAACAATTACATCAGTTTGTAAAGTTTCCTTATTACCAGCATTTGGAATACGAACATTAAGCTGAAATGGTCATTTCCTTTGTGCATGGAAATCAGCGGTTCACTAGGGATACAATTACATTTCTAGTCCAAATGTATATAAAATACAGATTTGCTCATACCTTCTGCCAACCTCTTTCTATAAATTCAGGCAAATATGAACAGGACACTGAGGTTCCTGTATTTTTTTCTCTAGATGGAAATAAGTATAGTTGTTAGGGATTTCTCTACCAAATCTGCTATCAAAGGACCAGCAGCTTCTCTTTCACATGTAAAGCTGGGTTCAGCTGGTATAAACCAGGGGACGTCATCTGACAGTAAGGTGATTTTCCATTTGAAAATGGGATTTGTCTTTTTGATCAATGTTGATGTCTGGGCAAACATCTTCTCCTGCTGGTTAAATAGGAGGAACGTCACTGTTGCTATTAAGGATACAGTTCTTTTTATACCCAGTCTTCACAGCCAGAAGGTTTTACTGACATCATGAAGCTGCTCAAATGTGGTGAGCTCCAGCAGCTACTACATGGCTGCAACACATGCACTTCTACTGAAGCACTGAATAATATGTTGTGTCCCTGATCTATCATGTAATATCACACATCTACATGGCAGTTTATAAAACAAAGAGAAAAACCCCAAATTTACCAAAGGTGTATTCAGGAAAAAGATTTTCACAAAAGACACAACTGCTTTATCTCTTGCTGTCCCCGTCCACTGCCTTTTTACATGGGGAGGAGGACTTTTGGAGTGAGAAGAAGCCTTCAAAGGAGCCCAAAGAAAATTTAATACTGCTGTGGCTTGGGACACAAATCCCCACAGAAAGCTGGTTTATTCTAAGTATCCATATTCATTCATTGGCAGCTACCAGGAAGAGCAGCATGACAGAAACATACACCGTGGAGGGGTTTAAATAATAAACTATACCAATACACAAGCTTTTTACACCGATTATTCAAACCCTCTTGTCTTTTACAGAGGGAACTACAGCAGAACCATTGTACCAGATCAGGCATGCCAGCCCACACCCTGCCTCTGATGATGGCCAACTTCAGGCATTTTCAAAAAGACCTAAGAAATCCCACAGAAAGCAGGTATGGCATACTCCATCACCATTAAGCTTTCATTGTGATCCCTAAAAGTTGAAGACTAATTAAAACCCTCTATCATTATTAACCAAATTTAATATCCTTTAAAGCACTTGTTTTGGCAGAGAAATTATAATTATCAAAGAATTTTAAGGTAATGTATCAACTTCAGCATACTGAAGTAATTTTCTTGAGTTGTGTATCGTGCCTTTTCTCCTATTTTTCTGCTTAGATTGAACACAAGAGAATTTTAAGGAGAGTCTCCCAAAATAACATGGTTTGCTAAAAAGTTGATTACTATATAAACTGGCTTCCACAAAGAAAGGACCAAATTTTACTCAGTCTGCACTGCTTAGCATTGAAAACATTAGCTTCAAATGAATACTGCCTGTATGAAACCACAACTGCATGCTTTTGCTGGCATAAAGTGTTGTAGTGAAAAAGTACATGAAAAATATGGGTTAAATAACTGAAATATTTGGTAGAAGCAGAAAGGATATCTTAATTATTTGAGTTTTCTCCAGAAGTTTTGAGCATCTTGTGCACTCCCACCAATATATGTAAAAATATTAGCAAAGCAACAGTATTAGCAAATAAATTATTCTGAAAAAGTAAAGGCTGCCTGGAATTATTTTTACATAGATGTATTCCAAAGTCTTCCTCAGTAAGGAAGTGCTTATTTAAAATGTATGAATTATTCAGTTATTCTTAAAACCTGAATTTTGTGAAATCAGGGGAAAGTCCTGAAATAAAACTTTGGATCAGAGTTTATTCAAAATGTAGTAAAACATGTCTCCAATTACATGATTATTTTATAGCTTGAGGCATGAAAAAAAAAATAATTTGAAAACAAATCAGACTTACATTTTTTGGACTGGATTATACCTCCTCAGTGACCCACAATATGTTTTCTTCACATTCCTTGCAAGCGTGCAACCTTTCCCCACAAGATATGGCCATGGTACAACGCCTTCACTACACTAAAGGAATGCTCTTAAGAGGACTGCTATTTTGTAGTGACCATAAATTGGAGCTAAAGAGGTTCCCAACTTCGGTATGCTCTACTCCTGGTTTATGGGATGACTTTCTGCTAACTCCCAATCCTTTTGTGTCTTAGATTTTGTGCCTGCAAAATTAAGATAATATACATGTGTATTTGGGGGGAAGTTTTCAGGATTTGCAGGGGTTTGGGAGGTTTTTGCATGCAAAACCTGCTATATAAATTGACATTTATCCTTAAAATAAATGTCTGGTTTGTTATTTAAATTACTATTATCTCTTCATGCCTGTACTGACACTAAAATGAAGCTTAAATATGTCATGCTGGAGTGTCAGCACCTCCCAAATACAAATGTAAAATGGATCTTCGAGATTTTCCAGGTAAGTTTTTTAAAGTTCGTAGAGGATCTTTCTGTTCTGGTTGCTGTGATGCTCTGTTTACTCATCCTGTGACCAAGCAGCAAAGACTAGCATATTGTACAGACTGTTCATACTTTTTATAGCAGTAACTTGATCTTTAACTGGGAACAAACATCTCTTCTATGCAAGTGAGAAAACTCAACCTTTATATTAAAGTCCTAAAGGAATGGCTATCCTTTCAGTGCTTTATAAGATTCCAGTTTGCTCTCACAAAGAGGAATGATGTCATTTACTCAAGCTGCCTGAAGAATTGACTGGAAACTAGAAGTGCTGCATTCATAACCCTTTATTCACTTCAGTCAACCCCCAACAATACATAACGTATCACCTTAACAACTGTGGCCATACAATTCATTTAGCAGGTCCTAAAAATATCCACCATTTACATAGTAATCCTAGCATCTAAGCCTACCTTAGAGCTATCTTCTCCTTCATCTTCATGGACTGAACTGGATGGTGAAGGAGTTGCAGATTTGCTTCCAGGTGGAGAGGGCGAGTTGTGAGGAACATTGTTTCCACCCATATTCAAACCAAGCTGTGCACTGAGCTGGGACTGGTTAATAGTAGTCAGCTGCCCGTGCTGCATCATTCCTGGCTGCCTAATATCTGCAGGTTGAACCCTTGGCCTCATGGTTGCCATCTGAGGATGGGAACTATACTGGGCTCCTTCTGTATTCCGTAAATCTTGCATCTACAAGAGGAAAAAAACTGTATTAAGTATATCACTAATAAAGTGTTCTGTTCCTTTAGACCTTGTGGCCTGGTTGGCTATGTAAGGCTTAAAAGAAATGGCAAGTACTTAAATCAACATGTAAATACTGGAAATAAACAGAGTAAGGATATGATTGACATTTGCATAACACTGACTGTTATAAACTATTCAGGCTCTAGCCTCAGCCCATGGGAACAGCAAAAAGTAATGAAAGCTTGTTTCTTTATAGGGGGAACAAAAGGGCACTGCTTTCTGTAACTGCGTGTAGGGTATTTCAGAAATGCTAACAAACAGGGACAGGTTTCCACTGTAAAGTTCAGAACCAGATCAGAACATGAACATCCTCAAAATTCAAGAAAACTTCCAGATTCTGCTTTTCTTCTTAAGATTTTTGTGTGTGTGAGCTGTGAATCAGGAGCTGCAGTTTCCAGAGTTTGAATATCTAGTATTAGGTCTGAATCTATTTTTCCTGGTGCTGCCCAATGACATACCACAATTCTCAGGATTCAGACGACTGACAAGAAGGATGCATTGATAGACTGATTAAATGATTTCTGAGTTGATTTGCTGCTAAGACATATATGAACAGAAAGCTCAGAAGTCGCCAGATTGACAAATGAATCCATTGTGCTATGTGGGTCACCGCTTCTTAGCATTAACGAGACATACTATTTTAATGCAAGCAACAAATTCAGTCTCTGCAAGGATAAGAATTAAAAGCACTGGAGGATGAAACTCCTTTCTTGTCCAGAGGTCAAATGCACTATACACACATACTACAGCAGATTGCCTGTAACATCTTTTCAGTATACTCATACAGAAGGAAACATGACAAATAGCAGAGTAACAGGGAGAAGCTCAGATTTAAGCTAAGGTGTTCTGCGGGTGATTTAAAATTGAAGTGTCAATTCAGAGCTGAAATGAAATAGATACAGTTGTCTTTCTGTGCATCAGACAAACATGCCATATGTATCAAGAGGAATCTGACAGGAACTACCATTGTGTAAGTTCCATTACGATAAGGACTTGTGTTAATGGTTCAATATATTAACATAGTCACATTTATTCTACTGACAGTCTTTGTTAGGCTTGTCATCTGAATTGTCTAAAGATTACTCAGATTTTTATTTTTTTAAAAACTTTTCATAGCTCATGACATCTGCAAACTCTCTCTCTCATATACACACTCCTATATATCACAGCAATCTGTACGATACCTTTCAACCAGTAATGCACAGGAAAAGAAAAGATAGACTTTTAACTTCACCTTTTCTCTTATTATTGATAGTGTAAAAAATTACCAATTTTAGGGAGATACTTTATGAGCTTGGAGCTGACTGGTTGGCAGTAAATCAAACTAACATTGCCATTAGTTATGGCATACTTACCACGTTACATGTATGTCTGTCTCTGAAAAAGTAGTTGAAATGGCTTCTGACAATGTTACATCACAATTATACCTGTAGTTATATAGCTTTAGAAATTAATAGGTTTTGGTAAAAAAGGGTTATTGATACAAACATATTCATGTCCATTTAATGAAGACTAAAGCACCGGAGGAGAAGAGCAGACAGCTCAGTGTATGAAATCAATTGAAGGCTGAAATTTGAATCCTGGCAGACATTTATATTTTTAAAGACTGACTACTTGTTCCCTTTCCTCCAATACCATCCTCGCCAAATATGCTAGCCTTGAAAGCTATCATTATCTCTGCCTCTAGCAGACAACCCATATCAAAACAGCTGTGCCCATGAAGCTGTAACTGCTGCTTGGCCATTTCACTCCCAATCCAGCTGTTGGAATGAGCCACAGCTGGGCAACGTGGAGTGGGAGCATGAGCTACCTCAGGCCCTCTCGGCTATCACAGCTCACCAGCTGCCGCACAGGGCAAATGGGCAGGGGATGGAAACTGGGATGCCCACCAGCCTGCAGAGGCTGAGCCCATGCTGCCCTGCTTGCAAACACCTTGGGTTTTCATGGGACAGCCCCTTGCAGTGCTGGATTGGAGCCAGGAATAAACCCCCTCACAGAAGGCTGGAAAGGCAAGACTGCTTTTTAATAAGAATGCAGATCCTAATAATTTTATGAACTCTGGAATGGAAACAAGCACTATTTGAAACTCCTAACAACTCTTTGAATAAATTTACAAGGCATCTACCTCAGTGAAAGCAGGGTAAAGGTTGTAATTTTAATTACTTTTTTCCAAGTAAAATATAATGCGCTTGTTACTATTCAAACAATGTCTCCTTTATTAAAATCTCTTTATATGAGCGTCAAATTATTAGAGAGATACTGCAGAACATTCTGTGTTTGTCATCTTTAAATAACATGTATTTTTTGACAGTCTGTATTCTCTTTTAGCTCCCATGTCGAGCATACACTGTGTTTTCATATAGTGTGACATCAACTGGACATATCCCCATACATATTTTGTATGGGGGAGAGAGAGAGAGAGATATCTCTATATATATGTCATAGAATCATAGAATATCCTGAGATGGAAGGGACCCATCTAGTCCAACTCCCGGCACCACATAGGGCCAGACAAGTCAGAGCATGTGACTGGGTGCATCATCCAGACGCTTCTTAAACTCAGTCATGCTCGATGCTGTCACCACTTCCCTGGGGAGTCTGTTCCAGGGCCCAACCACCCTCTCAGTAAAGAACCTCTTCCTAATATCCAACATAAACCTCCACCGTCGCAGCTTCATACTGTTTCCTTGGGTTCTATCACTGGTTACCAAAGAGAGGAGATCAGCGTCTGCCCCTTCGCTACCTCAATCAGGAAGCCGTAGGCAGCAACAAGCTCTTCTCTCAGTCTCCTTTTCTCCAGGCTGTACAAACCAAAGGACTTCAGCCTCTCCTAGTATGTCTCCCCCTCTAGAGCTGTCACCATCCTCGTTGCCCTATGTGTATATATTTGCAAGAAAACCCTTTTACCTAGTGAAATTCTGATTGCAAATGAGGTGATGCAGTAAAAAAAAAAGGTATTTTTGTTTTTGTAGGGATTCAGCTTCTGAATTTTTAAGTCAGATGAATACCAAGCTACCATTACAAAACCAGGAGGAAGCAGCATGAAGACAGCTTGTTTAACAGTACATGCTCCCTTTTAGATGGTAACCCAGAAAGCCTCATTTGAGAGACCTGCCCGCAGAGAAAGGCATGACCTGGGAACACGCCAGTGTAAGTCCATCACAGAGAGCCGTGGCCCTCACCAAGGAGGATCCACATGGCTCTGCAGCTGCAGATAAGATTTCTGTCTTCTCTCTGCCATGCACTGAAGAACCTGCATTTCCCTACCGTGCCCCTTCCTATTGAGAAAGTGAGATTGTCTAAGGACGTGGAAGCGGCTCATTCTGTGAGTAATCATGGGCAGCAAGGTGACTAACAGTGAAAAGTTACAAGATCACACTGTGGAAAACACGTGATGATCAACTTTTGGGGTTGTAAAGGACCAACAAACCAAGAACAGCCCCATCTTCCCTGCTGGGTTCAAGAACAGTGCCACCCATGAAAACCACACACTTCGGTCAAGGCCGTGGCACGAGAGTACACCCCTAATGCAAACGCCATGATGACCTCATCTCTGTCAGAACAGTGGCACTAATCAGACACACTCTCTATCAGCATTACATGCAGAGTATGACCAATTTCTTATAAACTACTTCAAAATCAGAAGGTTCCTATTCCTTGCTCCTCCAGATGGAGTTTTACAAAACCTGCCAATGTGTAGCAGTGCTGGAGCCATATTCAATATGCAGAAGCAATATTGCGAACACGCTCCTGCCGAATGCAAAGCTGAATACAAATCCTGCCGGGTGGCAGAATGCCAAATGGAAGAACAAAGTTAAAGAGTTTGAGTGTTGCAGAGGATAAGGACAGCCTTAAACTGACGCCTTCAATGGTCTCTCTGATGAGGTAATAATGATAATATCTGGCACTTTAATATCATTCTCCATCTGCCAGTTCCAGGATGTTTCACAATTTGTGTTATATTCAGCTTTAGAACATGCATGGGTTTATTTTGGTTTTACTAACAGGGAAGCTATGATACATTTCTTTTCATGGCTATTTTTTTTTTCTTTTTTCTGTTTGCATTTCACTTATAAGCAGAAACTGAGCATCCACCCCTGGAAGTGTTTGACTGCAAGTTACAAGACACAGTAAAAGCTGCTAATTCTGAGATTTGTACCGATAACCCTTCTAATAGGCACATGTATAGCACAAAACCAGAACACGGTTGTCTGTCTGAAAACAAGCTCCTAATGCCCTGCTCAAAGCTCCTAAGGTAGTAAGAATAAAGTGCTTTAAACATCAGACCATCATCCTCCCCATCAGCTTAAAGCAAAAACAAAGCAAAGCATGCAATGCAGAACTCTGTGATATCATCCCTGCACGGAAGCATCTTACAGCAGGACAATGTGAGTACAGTATCCTAATCACAGAAAATAGTGCTAGAAGGGACCTCAAAAGGTTATTTAGTCCAACACTTTATCTCACAGCAGGATTAGCTATACCTAAATCATTTCTGACAGATGTTTGTCTAACCTCTTCATAACCTCCCTAGGCAATTCTTGTGCTTAACTATCCTTAGAGTGGAAAGGGCTTTTTTCCGTAATGTCTCACCTAAATCTCCTTTGTTGTAATTTAAACCTACTACTTTTTGCTCTACTCCCAGTGGACATGACGAATGTTTTTCTCCTTCTTTACAGAAAAGTTGTACACACTAGAAGGCTATTATGAATTTCCCTTCAGTTTTTTCTTCTTTAGACTAAACAACTAAATCTGAAGATTGAAAGACTTTTATCATATGCTGTGTTTTCTACACCTCTAATCATTCTTCCTGCTGTCCTCTGGACTATGTCCAATAACCTTCATATTTCCTGAAATATTGTGCCCCAAAGTCCACAAAATACAGATATTCTTATCTGACACAGCATTCAGACTCCTTCATCTCCCATGGGATATAGCATATAACGTAAAAAAATGTCCCTAATTATGTGTGGTTTTGATAAAAACTGGTTAACCCATGCAAGATGCAGAGAGTCAAATTGCAGGACTCATAACTAATGTCCCAGAAGGTGGCTTTCAGAAGCAAAGAATTTCTTTGTAAGCAGCATTAGGCAGGCAGTTTCAAAAGCAATGCACTGTTAGCAAAATAATTCCCATGCTATTTTTCTTGTTACAATTAAGAACTCTGATGCAACATCTCCCTGAAAAGCAGTAAAACTCCGAATTGTCACTCCCTATTTAAATTTATTTCTAATAAATGTTATCAGTAAATGAAACAAGAAGGGCAAGTTGCCTTAACAGACTGAGGTAAATACAACAGATCTAAGTGTATGCAAGAAACACTAGGAATTATGCACTGGAGTTTAAACTATTAAAACATAAGGAGAAATACACAGGGTTTACTCACTGAAGGAATTGGAGAGCACATATCTCACTACCCTGAGCAAATTCATATCAAGGCATGGCAGGCATTCTGAGAGTTCTTATGAAGTGTTTTGATGGACACTGAAGAAGTGGTTGACAGTTCTTTGCTTCTTGTCTAAGTGGTCAAGGTAAGTCAGAGAGCAACCATTTTTAATTCTATGAGAATCTGTGCTTCAATCAATTAATTTAAACAAAATTCTGGGAGAAAAATCCAGCGAATTCTAAGGTTTATCTATGAAGATACCCACAAGTGTGCATCCTTCTTCACTGGTGTCACCCATCTGTGTCACCATGAAGGCATCACAGAAATTGTTTGGTAGGAAGAAGGGGTTTCTGTTATTAGTTATCTGTTATTCTGTTATCTCATTTATATTCCCAGGACAACTTGTGCCACTACCTGTGCCATATTAAATCTGAGTGTTTGTCTGTTCCCGAATAATGCTACATTAAAATGCAGTACTAGCCCCAGTTATGCCAACTTCTTGAAAAGCCATGAGATTTGCTTAGAAATTTTACTGGTTTTACTTTAGGTGTTCTAATTGCCTTCTACCATAAGCCAATGCACATCTGCAAGATGTTTTCCAGTGACGCAGAGATGCTCATTAAAAAAAGAGAGAAAACAAATTTAATTCCTACATTTTCACTTGACTCTTTAAGACTAGGTTTCAAGAGAAGAGAAGGTAACATTAAGGTGCCAGGTAATTCTGTGAGAGCTGGCACACAGCGCAGGAATTGTGTTTGGGAGACCATACCCAATGTTTATGATAAAAACACACAATTCCAAACCAAACCAAAACAGAACTCATCAGTATTTTGAATGAACCAAAATACAAGCAATGTTCATCGTATAATCAGAGCTAATTTTAAACTTAAGAGTGTCTAAAAATAGAAAAATGACCATTTTAGACATCTTTGATTCAGCTCATACTAATAATCTAGCAGTAGCACCTTGCAGTTATTCAATGCACGTTGGTGGTTATTATCCAAGGTTAACAGCAACTGAATCAAAAGCAAACCATGCCGTTTCATGTTTTGTTTTCCAATATGGTGATTCTATTCAGTGAGAAAAGTTAAAACTTGAGATAGCATGAACAACTGTATTTGTATACCAGAGAAAAGCAAAAAAGTGACCTGAATATTCACAAGTCCAAAATCTGACAAGTTAGGGTTCATCGATTAGAGCAGATAACACTAGTGACTGGTATGTATGTCCTGTCATGAATGAAGGTTGCTCAAACCCAAAGATCCACATGCTATCTGTTCTTTGTTGCTATTCAGTTAAAGTAGAAGTCACATCTGCAACCCCAGACTTCTTCTGAGAGCGTGTGCTAAAGACACATTTGTTATGAGAGCTAAGGTTACTGTAAAATGACCACAGAGAACTACTCAAAACACATTAAGAGGGATAACTCAAAGCACCACCTAACAGAGGAAGGGATGTATATTTTCATCATCTCATTTTTATAATTCTCTTCTGTATCAGCTAACAGTATAATGAAAGACTAAGTTTTAAAGTAAGTGGGTATTTGGGGAGTATTTTAGAGTTGTACACAAGTGCATTTTATATACTATGCCCTGTGAGTTTTCAGGATAAAATGAAAGAATCATTCAAAATTTCTGTTGATTAGGAAAACAGTCTTAAAATTAAACAGCAGAACCCTCCCATGTAAAAAGAACACTAAACTAAAAAAAAACCCTAACCCCACAACCCTATTAAATTTACTGCTCTGATCTTTTCAAAATCATTCTGCTTAAAAAATAAACCACTTCAGGTTGTTTTATATAGTGCTGGTTCTGTAAGTGATCTTAAGCTCCTTTAAAACAATTATATACTCAAAATTTGACTGCAAAATTTTATAGCATGATCACATAATTACAAGAATGCAGTAATATACAGTTTCTATATTTCTTGGTACACAGTTAATTTGGTGACTATTAACATTCTTTTCTACTTTACGTTTTAATATCCTTTGAGTCACACAGGGCCAAGGTCTCAAAACTAATCATAAAAAACTACCGACTGCTATTCACTCTAATATAATAACCCTTTATTTAAAACAACCTCCAATAAATTTCATTATAAGAAGTTATTAAAAGGGTTAAAAACCTATTAAATGTCAAAGAATTTGCTTGACTCAAACTTCTAATAAAGAAACAGAATAGGCTTTCTTTCTGAATTATTTAAATCTTTACTGACTGTGCACTGAACCATGAAATTAGAAAAGTGTTATTAGAAGTGTTCTCTGGTTTTTATAAAAGTTGTAGCATAGAATATATCAAACCACAGTCTTTAACTAGACTAGTTAAAGAAATAGGTTTTTAATCCTGAATACATGGTTTTCACTGATATAAAGGGTCATAATTAAAAGTCTGGCCTGGAAGCTGCAGATAATAAAATTATTATTACAGGAGCATACATGTTCATTTGGTATATTCTGGATGCGTGTTTCCATTTTAATTTGGACAAATATCTTCAGTTTTGTTTGATCTTCCAAAGTCCACTAATTTGGACCCTCTCAGCTAACAATTAAGCTTTTAATAGTGACTCATTTTAAAGAATTAATGGTGAATAATTTATGTTATCTTTTTCTCTCTTTTTAAGTGTCTAATGCTTAACAGCAGGTATAGGTTGACAGCAGACAAATGGGATCTAGGAGGTACAAGTCAAATATTCTAGAACATATCTCCTGATAACAATATTATCGCTTCACTGCTTCTTTGCAAGTAACAACAGAATCTTTTTCACCCGTTATTCACATGAGGAAAACAATCATGAGTTTCACGTTTATTTTAGGGATGCTAAAGAACTCATGAGTCAGCAGTATATGCACAGGTTCACTCAAACACACCTGAATCAATAACCTTTCATCAAAAGAAATGAAGTCAGAAAGATGCTTGAGACAGTATTGTTTCCCCTTCTTTTAGACAATAAAAATAGAAGCATCCAAGGGGTGTGAAACTGTTAAGCCTAGGAATACAAACTAGATCTTTGGAAATACTGTGAAGAGTGTAAAGCTATGCTTGCTGTAGGGCAGGCAACTACTGTCATCTTTGCAGTGCTTTGCTCCTGTCACTGACCAACACCACCGCAGCAGCCAGTGTGAGACTGCTGTAACCTTTGTTGGCTTCTGCTCTATTCTGTTCAATTCCATTCTGTGCTACTCTATGCTATTCTGTTCTGTTCTCTTCTGTTTCGTTTTTTTTTTTCTATGATGTTCACCACAACAGTATCAAACTATCTTCCTGCAGCGAGTTGGGCGATGTGACTATTATTGTCACATGTTGTTAGCTCTATCTGCTGTAACAGACAAAGGCACACTGACCACATCATCCATCTCTCCCTACCACAAAGTAAAGGAAGTTGTATTAGATGCATTTATATTAATAAAACAGTCTGGAGAATCTTTCTTGAATCAGTGTCACCCTCCAGTAGCCGATTTGTAAATTTTTCAACACATTTGCCAAGAGAGGATATTGCCACATGAGAGCAGAGAGTGCTAAGCACCGGTGCAGGGCCAGGGATGTAGGTAGTGCATAGCTGTGTATCAGTGATGTCAGTGCTTCTGCCATTGAATTTTGTCACCCGTCTTTTAAATGTTTTATATGGTAGTGTTAATATTTAGAAGATTGGGGGATTTAGCATTTCCAATGAGAAATTCATATTCATGACATCACATATTTCAAAAGGAAGTGCAGCTTGCATAGCATTTAGAAAGTGTTTAATTTGAAATAAATTGCAAATATTAGAGTTAGACTGGGAGGTTTAAATAAACATATTTAAGGATATTTACACTTAATAAAGAATAACATATGACTTGACTACAGTATTTATTATGTTAAAACTGACTCAGTGAGAATTGTTTGTGTATGCCAGTATTTGTATGCTTAGCGCAACATGTATACAGTCATTTACTAACTTGTTAGGTGTGAAAAATATTTGAGGAAGATGTTAGGACCTTGAATGACCAAGTAACCCTTTGAATTTTAGTCCATTCAGGCTCTCACATTGTTTTACACCCTGTACAACATTTAAAGTTAAAAAAACCGAAATTTTCAATATAAAGCAAGACTCATCTGAAATGCACATCTGGCTAACATGTCCTTCTGTGTCTTCTAGGGTTTCTCTTTCTCCCAATAACTGTTCCATTTGCCCGTTCCAAAGAAAGTTCTGCTGCTGACTGAGTTTCTGTCTTTTATATCTTTTTAATCTTATTTGAAAACCCCTGTTCCTCAGGTTCAATGGCAGGAGATCTGCCTGTGTGCAAGGGATGTCCATGTGGGAAGAGACCAAAAAGTCCTTCTGAGTAGGAATTCATACAGCTTTAACACCTGAAAAGTTGAACACCAGATCAGCTGTAATGAAACACTTTTGAAATATTATCAATGACATTTAATCTAAGTATGCTGTTTCACTGAAAAAAAGGCTTTTGCAAGGGAGGAAATACTGTCTTTCCAGTGCTGTCCACTTGCTTAGGCACTGGACAAAAATAAAGGGCAGAAGGATCTCAAATGAAAAACTTTTTCGTCCAGAAGGCAGAGAAAGGACAAAAACCTGAGTCTGCTTCATGCTCTAATCATCTGATTATCCTCATCATTAGGCTGATGAGATTTCTTGCTGTTCTGCACAAACATTTAATGGACATTTTTTCCATTCCAATGTGATATGAAGTTGGATCTCTGAAACCAAGGTGATGCAGGCAGATCTTCTCTGCAATTGTCTATATTGTCCCTCTTGGGGACTGTGATGTGGAACATCCTTGAGCCACAGTGCTCAATTTCCTGGAGCCACAGTGTCTAATCTGGGGCTGTGGTTTGCAGAGGGCATTGCGACTACAACAAAATCTCCTACAGAATTAATCATAAGCAGAATCTGAACATGAGTAAATTTGGAAATGGCTGGATTAGGGAGACTCAGTTGGCTCAGAATCCTCAAGGTCCAATGATAAAAACCACCCTCATTTAAGCAAACTATTTTTCTAGACATTTCAGTCTTGGATGGAAACAGTGGTGCTGTGCTAGTTCTTGCATTCCCATGCACAGCAGTTCTACTAAACCAAACAAACCTTCCTGTAACAACCTGCCACGCCAGAACTAAACTGCACAGAATTATGACTGCACACTACTCATTGATTGCCACTGACATGTGTTTGCTAAGAACTAAAGTAATTTGGGGTTTGGGCGTGCATTTTGTGAGTTTCTGGACTAAGTTCATTTACCTTGATAAAGATCATCATACTTTTCATGGCTGATACCAGTAGCCCTGAAAAAAAACCCATCTCCCACATGATTCTACTTTTTATTAAGTACAAAATCATAACAAAACACATAGTTTAGACTTATAACAATGAGTTGGATGGTTTAAATTACATTAGTGAAAGGATCCTTTACCAAATCTTCCTCTTGCTGTGCTGCAGCCCTGTAAATTCTCAGTATGAGTGATAGCACTAATGGAAGTTGAAACAAAAGGTCTGCAAAATGTTTAACTCAGAAGCGATTGTTTTTCATACGTGTGATCTTGTTATCAAGTGATAAACTTACTGATATTTGTAACAATATTGTCATAATTTTCCCTGCAATATAAACCTAATGCCATAGTCAAATATTGTGGGTTTTGTAAATGTTAAGCACATGTGCTACTGCTAGGCAAGACACTTTTTGTAAGTTATGAAAAATATGCTTGGCTCTCAGGGAAAAAGAGATTTAATGATATGCTAATAAGTCCATCATTCTTCTGTATTGTATTATTTACAATTTTGCCTCTAAAACCTATTTAACATCTCCAGTGTAATTATCCATCTGCAGCTTGCCAAGTCCAATATTATAATTCTGAAACAAGAAAAATCTCAATTATTTTCTTTTCAACTATGTAGAAGATGAACAGATATCCAGCAGTCTCAAAAGATTAAAATTAGTAAATCTATTTTGCTTCATGGCCATTATATTAAAATGCAACAGAAGACCTTCCTGGGAACTTTCCTTTTAATTTAAGAATATCTCTTTATTTTCCTAGTTTGATATTTCCAAATGCTGGGTACCTTCCTTAATAAAAGTGTGATCAACTTACCAAAGCAATTTAAAAGGAAAAAGAAAAAGCCCCAACTTCTTGAAAAAGAATACACTTTAGGCAACCACAAGGTATGATTTCTTTTTAAACTCACTATTCGGTCTATTCTTTTTTGATCCTGAGACCTCTTATTGCCCCATTCATCTTTAAATAAAGCAGCAACCTTGGTTTGGCTAAGAAAACCTCCTTTTTCCTCTATCTTACAAACCTGTACTTTCAACGTTGCCAAACAGCAAGCAATAGCTGGGGAAGAGATTTTTTTTTTAATGACCATTTATACTGCGATTGCACTAGGCATTCAGAGAACAAGTTCAGGGCAGTAAAATAAAATAAAAAACCAAACCCAAAACCTGAAACACAAGAACTTTCAAGCTGTAGAAATGGTGTCTTCATGGTGAAGAAAAAGAAGGAGACATAGGTAACGCAGATTAATGAGAGATGACAAACTTTGGCTTTAAAGAGATTTTTTCAAATTGGAGGAGGCTGTATCCACTGTTCATTCAGAGTGATGTTATTTGGAGGTAACACCTTTCAAAGAAATGGCTCTGGTGTTTTCTCAGCATAGCCTCACAAATTCATCAAAGTGTTGAAATGCTTTAGTCTGGAGTAATAGTGGCATCATTTAAAGAAAACCTAAAGTTTTTAGGAAGTTTTCCTTTTCTTTTTGGATAAAGATCTCATAGTAATTTCTAACTTCTATTGGAGACTATCTAACCTACTGTTATTTGGAGCTGAATGTGAGGATAAGCAACAATATTTGTACAGTACAAAGCACATCTGCTTACATTCCCCAGGTTTCAGGCAGCTGTGAGCTCACAAAGCTTGTTCTGAAATCCCCAAACTCTTCTGCTGCCCAGACATCAGCTCTGTTGACAGACAGAGGGCTTGGTTCTAATTTTCAGTGTATTAATGGGTCAAATCCAGATTAATGCAATTGAATACAATGCACCCAAATCTAAGATGGGATCTGCGTGCCAAGTTTTTACTCTGCCAGAAGGCAACCCTGGAAGCTACCCTGACAAGGGAAATACTCAGATGCTACAGAAAAGAATAATTAACCACTAGAAAGATTAGAATTCACATAATCTCAAAATAGCATGACAGGAATACCCCACATAACAGACAGACCTATTCACACTGTTTTATCTTGTTCACGTGCCACAGGATACCTTCAGGTGAGATCTTCATGGCAGTGTACCTATTCAACCAGTGTGTAAACTTATATTACCTTACCACGGCTCCTTAAGTCTCACTAATACTGAAGTAACAGGGTAATCCTCTACTAGTATTCCAGAATTCTGTACCTACAGAAACTCACCTTATCCTCTCTTATGCTTTCAGCAAAGCAATGGCCTTACTCATTTCAGGAAGAAAATTTAAAATGTAGTTGCTGTGTGTGCAAAAGCGCATCCATGACTGTTCACATAATTACTGCAATTATGAATGCAATTCGGGTAAATATGCAAGCAAACTACTAGCTAAGCCTCTAGCTGGTAATTTATGTGTGCCTTTACCCAATTTGCATGGGCAATTTTCATAATTACCTTCCCAGGTTTAGTACATAGATCTCAGGACTCAGTTTACATAAAATCTGACTGAATAACTAATGAAGGACTGATGAAGGATGTACGAGCAACTAGTGGAATAAGGAAATTAGAAGCACATGGAAAGAAAATAAACCGAACAAAGCCAACTTCAGCTTGTGCATTAGCCTTTGTTTACATTACATTTTGAAAGAGAGGGATATGAGTAATGTACTAGATAGCTCAAGTTCCTTCAATTATCCTTCCTTCTCCTGTTTTCAATATGCAACATACCTTTTCTGGTAGTCAAGAAGCACAATGATTTTCAGACATACAAGCTACATATATATAGTGTAATTTATTTAAGTGTCTATCCCTTCATCTGAGAAAAGCAGAAGAGTTCCTCATGAATGTAAAGGCAAAAGAGGGTCCCAATGGTGTTTACAAATAAGCAGCTGAATGAGTTTACAAGTGTCCTCTTTCTCTGAAGAATAAAGGAAACATACTGCGTTTGACTGACAGAGGCATTTCAACAAACTATACTTCTGTTGCTACACTTAGAATCATATTAAGAAAAAAAATCATCTTTGCTTGTTTGTTTTGCATTTTAAGAAGACAAGACAATAAAAGCATTTTCTAGTGAAAAAGTAAAACATATCTAGATGCTTCTGTTAACCTTTATCATTAACTTCAAAAAAGACATTGGTATTTACATTCTAAGTTTCTAAGAAGTGCAGCAAAGTAGCTAGAAAATATGCATGTGTTAGAGAAAAGGAAGGATCTCAAAGTGCCTTCCCTCATACTCTCTGTGAAAATATTGTAGCTTTGTGTGGCTGGGTTCTGTTGGAGAAGGGGGGGCTGCAGGGTGGCTTCTGCAAGAAGCAGTCAGAAGCTCTCTGCAGGCCCAACAGAGCAAACACCAGCCGGCTCAAGGCCAGAGTCATTGCTGACCAAGGCCAAGCCCATCAGTGACGGTCACAGCGCCTCTAGATATCACATTTAGGGGAAAAAAACTGCAAGCAGCTGCTTTTTGCCACCAGAGAAAGGAGTGAGAAGATGTAAGGAGCTGTGCAGACACCAAGGCCAGGGAAGATGGGGGGAAGGAGGCGCCCCAGGTGCCAGAGAGAAAGATGCCCCTGCAGCCCGTGGAGAATTCCATGGTGGAGCAGCCCATGGAATAGGCTGAGACCCCACTTCCAGGCCCCATGCTGGAACAGATGGAGATACATGGAAGACATAGTATCAGTGTTGGAGCAAGCTTCTGCCAGCACTTGCAGCCCACGGTGAGAGATCGAGACACAGAGAGAGAGAGAGAGAGAGATAGAGAATCCATGCCAGAGCAGGTTTGCTGATGCAGGGTAGTTTGTGACTCCGTGGAGGACC
>VZTU01015813.1:0-24840 GCA_013400835.1 Zapornia atra
ATTTTTTTTTTATTTTTATTTTCAAGCTCTTAAAAGTAACACAGACAAGGAAAGCAATGAGATGAAAATTACATGGGAGAGACAAGCAAATTAAGTGTCTGTGAAATGTCATAATAGTCAATACATTCTAGGGAAACTAAGCAATGTAATTTAACAGTTATATTAACTTTGGGATTTTTTATTACAGTATTTAAATATTTGCAAGTCTAAATTAGTAGGTTTCACTTTCAATTGACACAGGTTGTTGGTACATCTCAGATGAGGGAACAGTGAAGAGCAACTGAACTAGAAAAAAGGTTGGAGTGGAATATCTAACAACAGAAAGACATGTTAAGACACATCTGGATCTTATGAGGAGAATATTTAACAAATTCAAAACTATTCAGTTAACCTCCTAATTAACACATTTTCAAAGGTAACAGAGTACATCTACACCATGTTAAAAACATCCAAACAGTAATTAAGGATCAGTACACATCTTTATCGTCATTTATACCACAGCTGGACTAGTACCTCAGGTGAAATGAAATTCCAGCCTGCTATATCCACACTACCTCTTATGTGCATGAGCATAAGATTTCAGGAATATGGATATTGAAAAGTGGGGGGGGAACCAGTAAAAAAAGTAAATCGAGATGATTTGTGCCATTCATTTGATGATGGCAAGATTTTAGACTGGTTCAGCTATATCATGTAACTTCACTATCAGTGAATTCACTGTTAGTCAGGGGAGAATTTGCCTTTTTTCCGCAGACAGATTAGGTAGAGAGGAGAGTTGTGGGAAACTGTAGAAGAAGCAGAAGAGTTTAAATCCAGGTAACCTACCTCCATACTACAGTCTAAAACAAAGCTAAATCATGCTAACTAAAAGTATAACTATCTCACAGGGAGGGTATTTTGACTGGAAGTATTACACTGAAGCTAAAAATGGTATGTGCCTCAGTTATACTCAGACTGGGGCAATATTCCAATTATATCTAAAATTAATTTCACAGTTAAGACATGACATGTTAGGCAGAACACATTTTTCCTAAGGAAAATTTTTTATTAGCCTTTTGGATCACAAACTATTTTACTGCAAATGGTAGGGGAGACATTGCATTGTAATTCTTTTTCCCTCACAGTAGTACACTAAGGGAAATTTCAGTTTGAACAAGTGAACTAAAAGTGGTTACTCTGGGAATAAACCATCAGATATATATAATGGGATTATTCTGTAATACAGACCTCATCACAAAACATCACAGTCTCTCTGGTTGTGCTGTTGCTGCCGCTTGATTGTTTGTTTGCAGTGTGAATTTATCTTAAATTGCAAGCATATCACTGCTATAAAGGCATTGTCATTCCTTAGGGTCACCGCTTCTATTTCTATAAATTGCAGAAATGTTTTCTACAGTTGAGCATATTTGCCCACCTAAATCTAAGAAAACTGATCTCTCTTTGATTAGCTGAAACATGCAATTAGCTTTATGATATTCCTAATGGATTTAATACCTATTAAAGTTTTTTATATTTCTATATGCCTGAGTAAAGAGCACCAATTTAAAAAAATTAAACTAATATTTTATATTGTACTATAATAATTCATTTTAATACAATAATTAAAATGTTAATATAATTTATCACATCCAATGGGTAATTTTTTCATTTTTCTATTTCATTTTTTTCCTTTGCTCTTAAATGATATGCATTCATTACAGATTTCAGGGCTTGTTCAGAAGAAATGTCTCTGCTATAATCCTACCTGCTTAGACGTGGAGACACAGGAAAACACTGTTGTAGCCAAAATCATAAGATCATTAGAAGGCTCTCGGTGCTTTAAGGAACCCTCTACATTCAATATTTATTAAAAAAAAAAAAAAGGAAGAAAAGGAAAGGCAAGATGTCATTCATTGTTTGAAGAAATCCAAGTGAATCAAATTACCAATTTATGCCAGCAGATACTATACTCTAACAGATAGTAAATACAAAAAAGATATATATTCCCAAGTTTATTAACTTTCTGTGAAAAGTGACCATTGCTATTTTTGGAAATGGAAAGCTTTCAAGATGTCTGCAGTTTTTTTGAATGTTATACACTTAAGTTACAGTTGCTTTAACAAGTTTTTCTTGCTTCAGTGATAAGACATTTTACAAAAATTAAGTATAAGGAGAAAAAAAAAATCAAACATGACTGTTTCACTTTTTTCCTGAAAACCCATCTGAAAACATCCATTCATTTTACATCTTGGCATATAATATGATGTTAAATACGCATCCTATTTCACAATCAAGGGAAATGATATAAAGTCATGTTTGGCAAATGAAAACTGGACAAAATTCAGAAGGTTGCAATTTCTCAATTGCTGGGTTTTGTCATAGAATACTGAATGCACCATATTAAATAATTTTTTTCCTAATAAACAATATTTCTTGCAGCTAAAATATTTGAAGTGCAAACATAGCTATAACTGAACAACACTCACTTTTGAACACTTGCTTCTTTTTGGAATCAGGAGGCATCTTGGCTTTTTTGGTGTCATTTTCACTAACAGAAAAACTGGGTTTACATTTTCTTGGAAATAATAACGGTTGCATCAGTGTAAGAAGTTTGAGCTCCATTTCAGCTTTCTTCCATGTTGGATCCTCTTGAGCCTGATTGATAGAAACAACCAATAGAAATTTGTGTTTAAAATATGTACTTTGAATACTCTTCCTTATCCTCATAGGAAAAGACTATATAAAGAATGTCTACATGGCACCCAGATTACCTGAAGAAAATTAATGACATATGCAATAGCAGAGTCAAACACATCCCACTCTTCATAGCTGAAAGATAATTTTATAAATTTCACAGCAGCATCTCCAGACACACCCTTTTCTCCTGCAGTGATGACAAAAATATTTTATGTTTTATATATATATATATATTCAGAAGTTTCACTTAAGCAATAATTTGGGTATTGACAAATACAAAGATAAAACTACAAGTTTTTGAATAGTCAGCATAATCTTGAAAGATTTTTTATTATTCTACAAGATACAATAGCTTTATTTTACTGTAATCTCTATGTTTATATACTGCTTTAATGTAATGATGAATCTTCCATGTCCTATTACATTCCAAAGAGGCTGTACTGTTACGAATATTAATGTACCTATGTAGAGGAAATCAAGGACCTAATCCTTTCTGTGGCAGAAAGAGCTTAAATCTGGATATCACCCCTCAAAACAAGTCTTCTTCACAGCAATTCAGTTTAAAAAACTAGCAGAAACATGAACAATTTATTGCAAGATAGGTGAGCATTTCTCATCAGAGAATATGCATGTACACATCGGGAGTCTATTTTCTCACTCTTCAAGTTTGCCCAAGCCACACTAAGGCAGAAAAGGGATTTCCCTGGAACTCCAAGCAAGTGGCTAAGCTAATACATTCAGCAGTGTTCTGCAGTCCTAAGACTTCAGTCCTTTTGTGCGCGGAACTGCTACCAACAAGCAAACATTTGCATCACTGCGTGCAGAATCCTTTGAAAATTCAAAGCTAACTTACCTGTCAGTATCAACTGCAGAAGGGTTGATGATGCATTAATTATACCAAAATGATTGGGGCAATGACTTTCTGGAATACCAGTAGTGCTCACTCCACCTTTAATACAGAAAATGCATTAAATCAGTTTATCCTAAGCCCAAACGTAGGCTGGGCAGAGAACAGATTGACAACAGTCCTGAGAAAGACTTAAGGATGTTGGTGGATTAGAAGCTCAACATGAGCCAGCAATGTGCATTTATAGCACAGAAAGCCAACCGTACTCTGGGCTGCATCAAAAGAAGCGTGATCAGCAGGTCAAGGGAGGGGATTGTCTCCCTCTATTCTGCTCTCATGAGACCCCACTTGGAATACTGCATCCAGCTCTGGGGCCCCCAACATAAGGAGGACATGGAGCTGTTGGCGTGAGTCCAGAGGAGAGCCACAAAGATGATTAGAGGGCTGGAGCACCTCTCCTGTGAAAAAAGACTGAGAGACTTGGGCTTGTTCAGGCTGGAGAAGAGAAGGCTCTGAGACCTTGTTAGCAGCCTTCCAGTACCTGAAGGGGACCTACAAGAAAGCTGGAGAGGAACTGTTTAAAATGGCATGGAGTAATAGGACAAGGGGTAATGGCTTTAAGCTGAAGGAGGGTAGATTGAGATTTGATATTTGGAAAAAATTCTTTATGTTGATGGTGGTGAGGCGCCAGAATGTTTTGCCCAGACAAGTTGTAGATGCCTTCCTGGAAGTGTTCACGGTCAGGTTGTACTGGGGCTCTGAGCAACCTGGTCTAGTGGAGGGTGTCTCTGCCCATGGCAGGGCCTTGGAACTAGACGGTCTTTGAGGTCCCTTCCAACCCAAGCCATTCTATGATTCTATGATATGGGATTTGACTTTTTATATTCTAATTACTTAGTAATAATATCAGGAAAATATTATTTTGAATTGTATTTAGAGTCTATATTAATATTTATTAATAAAGTATCTCTATAACTTTGGCTATATTCAGTCCAGAGCCTAGCAAAAAAATTTGGAAGGAATCATCAAGTCCAGTCTTTTTCTCAAGTTTTTAAATCTAATTTGATTTTTGTTGGGGGAAAAATAAAACAACCTGGAACACCCCAGCCTACTGGCCTTTGAGGGGAGGATGGTTGGAGAGGCAGCCTTGATGCTGTGCTAGCACTGCTCAGCAACACCCACAACACCAGTGTGTTATCAACGCTGGTTTAGCCACAAATGCAAGGCACAGCACCGTATGGGCTGCTATGAAGAAAGTGGACTCCATCCTGCTGAGAAAAGATATGCATAAATTTCTGTAGATTTTTACTGATACAACAGACAACAGAGACTGGCCCAGATTTGTATCTGAAATTTGATGAAGACACAAGAAAGACTACCTTCTTTTACAGGTGCTATCGTTTTTAATGAAATAGGAAAGAAAATAATAAAATGGAAGTCTGGGGTCCTAATCACTTCTTGCTGCTTTATGCTGTTACCTGAGAGGATTTCCAGGCCTGCAAAAAAAAGCTCTGAAATGACATCACGAATTTCAATTTCATCAGGAACAGGTGGAGGATGGCACAACACATGCCTGCTATTATCAGACAGAGCTTCCAGGATGGCAAGGAATTGAGCTGCAGCACCATCAAACATTTCTGTCAGCAGCCGTTCAGTAGTAGTACGAGGCCATGGCAACTAAGTAAGAAAAGGTAATGTAAGCTTCATGATATCTAAGCCAAGCTACAATAAAGCAAAACAGTTCATCTTCAGAAAGTAACTACATGTTTAAAAGAGAAAGTAATATACTGTAAAGTATATTGTTATGAATTTCATGCTTCAAAGGCATAGCAAAGCCTCATGGTAAGTGGGTACAGAACTTAAGAAGCTCCATAGTTCCATAGCAACCACACGCACTGCTACGTGGTGTTTTACTCAGAAAATAAGACAATAGAAATTATGAGTGAGAGTATGGAGGCCACACAATTTAAAGCCACCCAGATCTCTCCTAATAATGATACAGACTTGACCATAAGAAGAGAAGTTCTATACACTTTGCAGAAAACCAGAGAAAGATTAGGATGCTCAGAAACTCAGTGAAAGCAAAACACTATTAAATTATATTAATTATATTATATTCTCTCACTTGCACATTTCAAAAAGCGTAGAATAAAAAATACAAGGCAAAACGCACAAAAATATATTCATGCTGTTGACATCTAAGAAATCAGAGATCTACATAAGAAAACATTTTTAAATTTAAGATTTTTTTAAAAGTTTAAAATGTTCTGTTTACATGGTTACCAAACCACTACCATGCATCGAGTAAATCAGCTATACAGTACTTGAAAATGTTGCTCATAATCCACTATGAGTTCAGTTGTAATTACTTGGCACTTAAAAAAAAATCACTTTAGATCTGCTTCTAGGCACACTTAACCAAACAAAACCAGACTGAGCTCTAAATATAACTGTTCTACCTGTTATACTACATTGTACATGTTCTATAATTAAAAAAGGAAATTGTTTTGAAAGCTGAAACACTAGGCAAAAATAAATGTCCCATCATTTTGTATATATTTGACACTTAATAAGCCTACAGAATATTCTGAAATAATTATTAAAGCAGTGCTTTCCAATTTTACATCATTCAACAAATCTTGTAAAGCTGCAAAAGACATGCAGAAATAAGTGTGGAAATTCAGCATGATTCCTTCCTAAATAAGGTAATGAAAACTGCTGCAGCACATGTCAGAAGCAAAAGACTTGGTGGGGGAGTTATGAACAGTGTCATTTCTAACAATTCGTTGTTTACTTCAGGCATTCGTTTTTATCAGAAAGCCAAACCAACACTGCAGAACAAAACAAATCACTGTGGATTTTTCAAGCTTCTGGAGATCTGATAGATATATGAGATTCCTGCTATGTGGCAGACGTAGGCTCCTAGTAACACAACAGGTGCCTGACAAGCAAATATTGTTTGAAAGCATGCTGAGTTCCTAACATTCTAATTGTCCAGCAAGACATTTAGATGGTTGTCATTCAGTACTCAAGTCTTCCAGAATCAGCTGACCTTGGGAAAGCTGACCAGTATCTTCATATGTGCAAACCACACATACTTGAACATATTGAGGTTTGGGGCCTGTCTTGGATAATAGGAAATTTCCAGTAGGTGAGGTTTGGAACAGACCCACATAGCTGTTAATATTATGATTCAAGTCAGTGATTTGAAACCTAAAGCATCAGATAAGCTTTATTTTTTATTAATACCTTAAGTAACAGAAGCATTGGATACAACCGGATCACTTGTAACACATTCATGTTAGATACAACATGCTCAGTTTTGGGCCACTCACTACAGAGAAAGACATCAAGGCCCTAGAACATGTCCAGAGAAGGGCAACAAAGCTGGTGAAGGGTCTGTAACACAAGTCTTACAAGGAGCAGATGAAGGAACTGGGTCTGTTTAGTCTGGAGAAGAGGATACTGAGGGGAAACCTTATAGCTCTCTAAATTCCCTGAAAGGAAGTTGTGGTGAGCTGGGGTCAGCCTCTTCTTGCAGATAAGTAGCAATAGGACAGGAGGGAATGGCTGCAAGTTGCGCCAGGAGAGGTTCAGGTTAGAAATTAGGAGAAATTTCTTCTCAGAAAGAGTGGTTGGGCATTGGAACGGGTTGCCCAGGGAGGTGGTAGAGTCACCGTTCAAGGTGTTCAAGGAAAGACTGGGTGAGGTACTTAGGGACACAGTTTAGTTAGTAATATAGGTGGTAGGGAGACAGTTGGACTAGATGATCTTGGGAGGTTTTTTCCAACCCTAGTGATTCTGTGATACTGGTATAGCCGCATTATAGTTTTACTATTAACCATAAAAATATCAAATGAGCACTCTCAGTTGCTTCTATTAAGTCTTCCTCATGCAGCAAATTTAATTAAACCCACTGCCCCCACACACACGCACAGAATATAGACTAATGGCAAATAATTAAATAATGCCATCAATATTAAATAATTAAGAGGGAAAATACATCATTCTTACTTGAAATTATTTGGCTATCACTGTACCTAGTACAGTACATGTTTTCAAATGTAGCTTATCCCAAATAATTAGTTATGAACAAAAAAAAAAATCCAGATTTAACCTATTAGTTCAGCTCTGAATGCTTTAATCTGTTCTAGATAGCATCTAATAAATAGTGGCAAAGAAGACACCACTTTGCATTAACTCTTTCCTTTTGTTTTTCAAAAATGCAGAGATTCCTCGTTTTGCCACTATATTATGAGGTGCTGTGGAAGTTCAGCTACAAACAGTGGCTCAGCACCACACACCATTCACTCCTAGAGGAGAAACAGGCAGAGCTTCCACACGTTGGGATAAGGGCAGTTTACTGACAAAATCACCGTGAAAGTAGAACAGCCCACTGCAAGTTACACTCACACCCGGTGATAACTCAGAGTACCTTATTGACCAGACAACAACAGCAATGCACAGTGTGCTCCAGCCACACTTACACCACCGTGGAAGCAACCAAGAGTGCCTCTTCCCAATCAGCCCCCTTTATGGGGGCATGGTGTTAAGTGGTGTGTAAAACAGCCCAGGCTAACTCAGCTCACCTGGGCTGGCTGCTTGGGGAGGTTGACTCTGGCCTGGCCAAAACCAGGACAGGTACATATGTAATTGATAACAAGGAGTAATGTCCACAGTTCCAACTTTGGAGGGACTGCACCAGATGATTTCAGATGAGTCTGAAAGCATTAGGGATGACTGGCAAATTGGACATTAGTAAATATATGTTAATTAGGAGAGTAGTGCAGTAAGAGGTTATCTAGATTGACAAGAAAATCTCCTTTATTGGAGGTTTTGAAGACAAAGCCATAAATTATTTGATCTATTGCTGGTAAAAGTTATGCTTCAAGTCAGAGGCTGGACTAAATGACATCCATCTTTATTCCTACAATAGTGCAATAGCTGTATTTCTTCATAATGAAGCATTTGCAAAAGAAATTAATTTACTCCATAAAATCAAACTATGTATATTTGTATCACCAGCAGCTACCAATATTCCACAGAATAATGCTTTTTAGCACAAGACAATGTCAACAGTGGAAAGAGACCATGACCTTTTGCTTACTGGGGTGCAAAGCACCCCAGTGGGCAGGCACTCAGTAAGAGTATGGGTTTCATAGCTTGCTGATTAGTACTTTTAGTTGCTCCTCTCTGCCAGCCTCCTATGGAACAGTGCAGGAATTAAATTTATTTGAATCACAATTGCAAACAGTAGGAAAGCAGAACAACCATCTGTCCATGACAGAGGGAATAACCACTGAGAAGCGTTCTCTTTGGCATAGTGTAATGAAAAGGAGAACTTTCCATTGCATCTGTCAAGTCCTGCATTTAGGAAAGGTCTTGAATTCAAAAGACCTATCAATCTATGACCCAGAATAGATCATATGATCTAAGCAAGATGCATAACCATTACGCATCTGCACAGTAGCATAATGGCATAAGGATAAACTTAACTACTGAAGTCTGATATATTGAAGTCTGATAGATTAAAATCTGCACACTGACCAAAAGAGGGACAAAGGACTCATATGCAAAAAAAAACCATTTTCTTTGATTTTTTTATAATTCTTATCCCAAAGGTTCACTCATTTCTTATGCTGGCTGTAAAGAACACAAGAAAAGATTGACCTTTGAGCAAATTCATTACTTCCTTAAAAAGCTACTTTGTATCCTGGATGCCTTTCTCAAACTCATGATGTCTTGCAGAAAAGTAAGTGGCCTTCAAAAACAATCTCTCAAGACTTAAGAGAGTCCTCCAATGGAAGTATAAAAATCTAAAAACATGGAAGGTTTCTTTCAGAGGACCCCTTTATCTTCACAGCCCTTTAACACAGCAGAGCAAACTCAGGACTCCCATACATTTGGTATGAATTTGAACAGATCTTTCTTAGTTTTATTGCTAACATAGTTGCTAAAGGGAAAAAATGCTAGAAAAATCAGTATTTTCTAAAGGAGTAGTTACTACATCTTCCCTCCTTTCAAGTTTGTTCTGAGTTTTAATAAGCAAAAAAAAGCTTTTAATAAAACTTTCTCCGTGTGAATAGCACCATGTCTATTAAGCAGAATTACATCACATATTCACCACATGCAAAAAGTAAACAAAAAGAAGGATTATGCAAAATGTTAAGACTTACATTTTGTGCTTCTTTCAGACTAGCTCTTAACTTAGGTCGAAGGTAGTTTTTTGGCTTTCTTCTGGATTCATATACCACTCTCTTGAAAATGATTACTGACATCTGACACAAAGAAAAAAGTAAGTTAAAGACTGTTTGTTCTGTGTGTTCTGTTCACAGGGATTGTAATTACTCCACCAGTTTACAATGAATCACAGAATTATACCTTTAGAGTGGCCTCTCTAAAAATCTTTTTTGTCTCTGAATTTTCCAGTGAAGAAAAAGTATTTTCTAATTGCTTCAGTTCATCAATTTTAATCAGACCACGGCGAGCAAATACCTGTCCAAAGAATTACAAAAATAACATTCATATTCTTTACGTTGGCATTTAAGTTTTAGAATCATATAATTCTTGAATTCAGACAACTGCAAAGAACAACAATGAAAGCCAGATCATGAACAATAATTGAAAAGGAAAAGTAAAGCTTTGCAAAATACCTTTTGTATAAATCCATGGGGGTTTGCCACTACTTAACGCTACAAGTCCATGGCTATGATTATATTACAAAGTACTATTGCATTGAAATTTGAATTGATTACACACCTCCACTTCACAGTTAAATTTTGGAATATGGGCAGAACTCTAAATACAGTCAATCTGATAATAAGCAGGAATATTTAAATAAATATTTGTTGCCCATCTGACTGTATCTGAAATGCTGTGTATTGTAAATCAGGATACCTCTCCATGAATCCCAGCTTGACAATCAAAATAACACTGAGACACTGCAGTATATAGGGTGGCTCTCCATGTCAAATAACGTACAGATAGGAGCGGAATGGATGATTCCATACATACACTGGCCCACAGTAAATATTCCAGGACCTGCATTGAAGAAATCCAGTTTTAAACTGAATGCATTTTAAACTATATAAATATACTACAGAATATATACAAAGTTTTATCCTCACCTGGTAGGGCAAATTAAAAGAGGGGGAAAAAAATCACAGAAATTGTATTAATTTTTAACATGTTTTATTGACTATAAAGCATTTCTCCTGTGTATTAGTGTTTTTTCCCCACCTGAAACGGTGGTCAAGCATCATATTTTAGTCACCAAGCTACCTTAACCACCCCAGTTCACTATAGCCTTGCCACCAGACAGAGATCCTGCCCTTCTCTCCTATCCACTTTTATCTTGAAAGTTCTCCTTTGTCTCAGCTCAAGCGATAATATTTTTCTAAGTGTTCAACTAGATGAGCAAGTTTATTTGCAATGGACTCCTGTCTTCTTTGGTGACCACCCCCACTTAGATTAAATCACAACCACAGAACTACACTACTGGCTCTTAATTTTAGGGCCAGCATAGACATTGGAGCAGTCTAATATTAAGAATTAGTCCTACTAAACTGGTTGAACAATTATCTTCCCCTTGTATTTTCTTCAGCTGAACTGTTCCCCAAGGTACACAAAGCATGGATAAATTCAGTCCTAAATTAAGTCAATATACAGATTTTCTTTTTGTCTGAATTAAAAGAATCTGAAATACCTATGATCAATTCTGCTGTCTCCTGTGTAGTATAAGCCTGAAAACATTAAAGGAGATGCTAAATCGCTTCTGATTTCAATAAAATATGTTCCTGCTTCATGAAAGATTAATATAACCAATACATAAGAAAATATACTGGGCCTAGGCTGAGTCAGACTGCTCAAGTTTTAGGAGAAAAAAAGTAAAACTAAAGCAAAGAAAAATCACATTCGTAGATAAAAAGAAAAGGGCAGAGGGGGAAGGCCAAGTCATTATCAAGTGCTCACAACTAAAAACCTAGCCACCAGGTGTCAGCACATTTCCATATTTTATGAAACAAAAGACCAATTCGTGGGATTTGATACATTTGCCCCCCCTCCAAAAAAAGGGATTTAGAGCCTTCTGAAAGAGTGTAACATATCCAATCTCAAAGACAACAACTGAGGAAGGAGCAGTGTCGTAAAGGCAGAAGGGCTTAGAAGGTGACCATTTCCCACTCTAGACATCGCATTCCCTTGTGACAGATTGCTTCTATTGGCAACGACAATAAAATAGAGCCATCAGGGTAGAGTCTTGTGTAAAACACAGGTGCATTTTCCCATCTTATGTGATTTTTTCCAGTTGTTTCTATTTATTTTGCCATACCTTAGCAGAGTGACCTCTCGTCATCAATTGTCTGCATATGGTGTAAATATGAATAGTACCTGCAAAAGGAGAATAAAATAAGTTTTAAAAGGTCAGTTCCATAATCCTACTTTAAATTTGTTATTCTGATCAACTGAAACTTTTTCTTAATATCTGGGTTTTCATTTCCAGAGGCTGAAAAATATGCTAGCAATTTTTTCTATAACTACTTTTAAATTGGAGAAGATGAAGCTATTCAATTCTTGGATGATAATAGCTTTAAAAAAATCAGTATAGTATCATAAAAGAATGAAATCTTAAAAATACTCTTTATTGAATTTTTATTAAGTAACTGATAGAGAGAAAAATCTTACTTTTAACTCCAAATGCCAGTCTCTTTAAAAAAAAAATTACCTCTCCTCACAGACATTACCTTACGTGATTTTTTTAGTCTGTCATGGCACTGCCCTAGCAGATAACACCACGATTATGAGATATTAAGTATGATAAGTTAAATGAAGGAAATTGATTGTGAATAGAATTTTCAAATGCATCAACGTGACTTACAAATAAAATCCTGTCAAAAATTTACTTGATTTAGGCTATGTCACAAAATTACTTTTCAGAAATCAGCCCTAGAAGTATAAAAGACATTGCAGTTGAGGGGGGAGAGGGGGGAATTCTATTCTGTCTGTACCAATATTCAGAATGGGACACCTGCAACAGCAGAAGGCATCACAATGTCAACCGTAATAGCTAGAAGGGTGTTATTATCCCCATAAGCAAGAATTGAGCAAGCATTAGGAAGATTTTATTTTTCTTATCAGTCAAATGTGTAGAGAAGCACAGAATCTATTGCCAGAAGTTGCAGAAAAATGCTCAGAAACTGGGAAAAAATTGAGTTATTACTTTTTAAAAGTCTACCTGAAAAAAAAATCCTATGTAGAAACTTCAAAAAAATCCCTGGCTTTAGAAAAAAAAAGTTACAAAAAAACCCTACTGTGATTGATGACTAATGAAAGATTTATTCATGACCCTTAGGTTGACATCAAAGAATATGTATAAATTTTCCCTCCATAGGTTTTCTTAGCAAATAAATGTAAAAGGGAAGCCTGACATACCATTGTAGATAAGCCAACACAAATTCTCCTGAGGTAAAGCCGCTTGCATAGTGAGTCGCAATGAGGACAAGACATTGAAATAAGTCTGCAGGGACTCCTGACTCTGGAGATTCCTGTCACTGCTGCAAACCATCTGATAAATGCAAGCATCCCTCTCTTGCAAAGCATGGAACTAAAACATATGGAAACACACATAAAATTAATATATATGTAGATAAAGGGAGCTGGGACTGTTCAGCCTTGAGAAAAGAAGACTAAGCGGGGACCTTATTAATGTTTATAAATATCTTAAGTATGGGACGCAGGGGGAATTGGCCAGCCCCTTTTCAGTGGTCTGTGGGGACAGGACAAGGGGCAATGGCCTCAAGTTGGAGCACAGGAAGTTCCGCACCAATATGTGGAAGAACTTTTTCACAGTGAGGGTGACAGAGCCCTGGGACAGGCTGCCCAGGGGGGTGGTGGAGTCTCCTTCTCTGGAGATATTCAAGACCTGTCTGGACGCCTCCCTGTGCAATATGAGCTAGGGAGCCTGCTTTGGCAGGGGGGTTGGACCCGATGATCTCTGGAGGTGCCTTCCAACACCTACCATGCTGTGATTCTGGGATTCTGTGATATGTCAGTTTTTACATCAGGAAGTACAATAAAATAATTTTAAAAGATCAAGCATAGCGGGGAAAAAGAATCTGTGTGACATTGAAATAAGGATTGGAATACGGAGAAAGCGCTAGAACTAGCCACAGGATGAAAATGCACCCAGTGCACTACAGCTGCTGAAGAGAGAAAGGATAAGTGAGGTTTTAAACTGATATTCAAAGAATCTGGCTTTAACTCCTGGCACCTCTGTAGATGTCCTCTGTAAAGTAGCGCAAGTCTTAATTTTTCTGCACTTTACTTCTCCATCTGTATCATAGGTACCTTACTTCTCACTCTCATTCATTACTTTTCTCCTATACAGATGCATTGTTCCTTCTCTTCCTTGTAATAGCTAACAAGATGTGATCTCAGTCTTGTCTGGAGTACAGTAACCACTGAACAAACCAACATGTGAGAATATGAGCTAAGTGCAACGCGGCCAGTCAGTACCTATCAACTTCTCAAAAGCCTATTAACCTGATAATATTTGAAATTATATGAAATCTTGCAGTAAATTCACTGCATATGGAGAGTTTCGAGTCCTGGAACTCCATTTCTGTGATTTCCTTTGTGTTACATTAACAAACAAAAGCTAGCCACAGAAACCTGGCAAATATATTTACATGTAAAGCCTTTAGATGCAATCATTTGACACATTATCCTTATCCATTAATTGTAGAGATCGTTGTCAAAATACGTTCCAAATCTGAAAATTTAGAGGTATTTCTGTGTCTAAAGGCCAAGTTATAGAACAGGCATTTTAGCATAGACTCATGATAATATCTAACATTACCAACTGCTCAAGGTCTAGGCAGATAGAGAAAACAGGAGAAACCATCTCTAGAACTTCAAATTTTATTTGGTTTTTTTTAAGCCAAAATAAAATTAATTAACATAGTCTTTGATCATGTTACTTCTAGGAAGCTGAACTCTGTTTGAAAAACAAAAAAAATAATATAAACAGAGTATCTTTTCTATCACTTTTTCTCATCATTAAACACCTATTTATAATCTAACTCTTACTAGAGGAAGCTGAGTTTCATTTGCTCAATACACAGGAGATGCCTACAATTTAATTTTTATTGCTCTTGATCACAGAGTAACTTGCATTAGTTTATTTTTAAATAAACTTCCATCATATATGGAAAATACAGTTTTTCAACAAAACACTCTTTAGGATAAAATCTGACATTCTCCCTATACCTACAGAAACCGTTTCTTCTATGAATAACAAATAATAAAATGCAAGCCCATTTCTCAGTAAGCAATTAACACAAAAGGATGCTAACATACACTAGAAGTCACTCAGCTTCCCAGTGCTTAGAGCACTGACAGAACTATTCAGCATCCTGACTCTTTTTTTTCATAGTGGGCAAATAAGCTATTGACAGGAATGCAATCCTGCTTTTTTTTTTTACTGCCATGAGCTTTTTTTACATGTAGCATTTTTGCAAATATATTTTACAAATGACAATGTTTTCATTCTCTTGTCCACTGCCCAGTCCTTCGATCATATCATACAGAAAATTCTACAATTGCAGGATAGTTATCAAATTTTGCCAATATCCTGATTCTGACAGTGGTTAATAGCAACTATGTTGAGCAAAAACTGCTGTAGACAGTTACAGAATAACCTGTTCAGAGAAAATTGCCTTTATAACTTGACATTCATTGGCTTACGCCACAAAAGCATAAGCACCAACTCTGGATGTCCATATCGTACATATGACTGTTAAATCTCAATACAAGCTAAATAAACTATAAACAAAATCTATTTATAACTGTAATTTATTAAAGATTAATTTTTAATTAATATGACGTACATGTGTGGAGGATAAAACAGGCTACTTCCTTTGAGTCTGTGAATGTGTTTGACACAAAAAAAGGGGGAGGACGACAGGGGGTGGACAAGGGACACCCAACCTACCGTAAGTACTGCATTTTTGTCTCTGAAACCATTTGGGAAAAAGGTGGACTTAAATCGATGCACATCATCTATTATATCATCATGGTTTACAGAAACAAACTGCTGAAGGTATCTTCCATAGCACTGTAGAAGGGCCAACTTGTATTCCTGAAGAGCAAATAAGATGTTATTTTTATCGCTTTTATATTACATTGCTATTTCTATAAAAGATGTGCTATGCTTTATTATCTTTATGTAAAAAAGTGTTAATGCAAAAGAACAGCTAGTACTGAAGTTTCATACAAACATTCAGCAATATAACTTCTAATGTGAACACGCTCAGCATATGGCTGAAGTACTTAAAGAAGAGCTTGTGGTTTGCCAGTTTCTGTTTATTTTAATCATAAATATGACATTTTGGAGAACAATTGTAAAGTACAATCCTGGGCCAATGGAATAAACAAAAAGGGCTCCTGGAATGCCTGCAAGTTTGCAACAGTAATGTTAATAATACTATACTTCTGAGAAAAGTTACTTCATAATGTAGAAGTTTATAAGCCATATACAGACATCATCACTTCCCTCTTCCCTGTCTCGCTCATGTCAAAGTCCTTGTTTTACAAAAGCAGAGAGGAAGAGAAAAGGAAGAACAAGATGCAGTGAAAAAGAATGCAACCAGTGACAACCAGAATTTACATATGGCCAAGAAGTCAGCATGAACAGAGCAGAAATTGCCACTGGCTCTTTAAGAACTATTAACAAACAGGATGTTGAGCTTTATGTCTCATTCAAACTGCAGCTCCCCAGCAGCATGTTGAACCACTCTAACATCATGCTGAGACTATTGTTCAGCTCGGACTCAGATGTGGAAGTGCCATTTACTGAATCACCTCCACCACTTCCTGCAGCAAATATTATTTAGAGGTTTCTTTACCAACTTCACTAAATCTAGCACGTACACACACCAGTCATGATAAATTCCAGGGGAAAAAAAGAAGTAACTAATTTGTTTTAATAAAAATTATCCTTTGATGTTTAATCACAGAAAACTGAAAAGTATTTCCTTGCACCCACCTTTTTCAATATAAATTCCTACCACCACAGTAACGTTTACCCTGAATTTTTAACCATCTGAGGAGTCTAACTCACATGGCCCCACTGTCCTCTTTGCCACGTGAAAGCAGCAACCATACACGGAAACTTTTCTTTTCCATGGACAGCTATGAACAGTCAGCCACTTGTGTAAATTAATCCACAGGTTCAGGCTGTGGTAACCTTAGAATCTGAAGTTGTGGATCCAAATCCCATTAAGTTAGTTACTTATATATAACAAAAAGGTTATTTCTCTCCCAAACAGTTTAAAATATATGTATAAGAGTAGAGATAACAGGCAGATACAGGCAGAGAGGGAGGGGAAATCATGAGTCAGTACTGATCAGCACGATGACTAATGGGCTAAGTGATTTCCAGACCTATGACATAATGAATTTAGGCGTGTCCTAAAAGATACATAGCATATGTAAAACAGAAAGGATTCTAAACTGAGAAGGCACTAAAAAAATAGCAGAGCAGTAAGTTAAGCTGGTGTTTACCTGCTGACTAATCCTATTCAATAATTAAACTACTCCACATCATTAAAGATTATATAACATTAAGGTGTCTTAAAATTAATCTAGGAGTTGATTTTTTCAACCAGGAGTCAAGAGTTTAAATTAGGAGTCAAGAAGGATACTTATGGAATAGGCTCTACCCCAGCTATCACAGAGCTTGATATTATACCACACTCAGCATTCCAGTAAGGAAATAAATTTATAATTAACATACATCACGTATTTTTTCTATTTTCTCCAGGGGAAAAAATAGATATAATTAAAATTAAATTTGTAAAGTCAAAGAAGTGCACTTAAAACTGGGATTTCCAAAGAGAGCTCATTTCAAAATGTTAGGCTGGCTAGCAAAAAAACTGTTTTAAACAACGTTGCTAATTTTACTTTCACTGTAAAATCACATTACACCAAAGTATGGAAGTTGCAAACGGAAGCCTTTACTCAGAGTTCCAGATTATTTTTAGGTAATCTAGCGCCTGGTCATTAAGCACCTTGACTGTAAGGACCAAATCACCACATCTGAGGCATGCTATGAGAAGCCAATATAAAGTACACAGAGCAGAATTTGATGCTTTTGAAATAACTTCTTACTGAGAACACTGTGAGAGCAGCAGTTCCCAAATACTAAAAGTTTCATGTAATACTCCAAGGAATTCCTGGGGCCCAGAAGCTATGAAAACTCGAGGAAAACATGAACATGGAAAAACGGCGAATGGAACTGACTAGGCAATGAAGGGACTATTAACAAATGAAGTTATTCAAGCTTCCTTAAGATTTCCTGTGAGTATTCCTAAACCTATACAATGAGCCTATAGCTTCAATTATAATGCCTCCACAGGTATAGACTTTTCTATATGTCTTCTTCAACCTATCAGTGAGTGTTGAGTGCTGCTAAAGTTCAGCTTCAGCTTGCTGTTCTTTACTGGGGATTCAACAAGGCCAAATGCCACATCCTACACTTTGGACACAATAACCCCAGGCAATGTTACAGGCTTGGGGCAGAGTGGCTGGAGAGCTCCCTGGAGGAGAACGACCTGGGGGTGTTAGTTGACAGCCAGCTGAGCTCATGTTCAGTGTGCCCAGGTGGCCAAAAAGGCTGGCAGCATCCTGGCCTGTATCAGGAATAGTGGGACTGGCAGGAGTAGGGAAGTGATAGTTCCATTATACTCAGCTCTGGTGAGGCTGCACCTCGAGTACTGTGTCCAGTTTTGGGCCCCTCAATACAAGAAGGATGTTGAGATGCTGGAACACATCCAGAGGAGGGTGACAAAGCTGGCACAGGGTCTTAAGCACAAATCCTATAAGGAATTGCAGAGGGAGCTGGGGCTTTTTAGTCTTGAGAAAAGGGGACTGAGGGGAGACCTTATTGCTCTTTTCAACTACCTGCAAGGCGGCTGCAGACATGTCAGGGTTGGTCTCTTCTCTTGGGTGACAAGCAATAGGACGAGAGGGAATGGCTTAAAATTGCACCAGGGGAGATTTAGGTTAGATATCAGGAAGGATTTCTTTACTGAAAAGGTTGTCAGGCATTGGAACAGGCTGCCCAGGGAGGTGGTGGGGTCACCATCCCTGGAGGTATGACCTAGAGGTGGATTTGTCAGGGTTAGGCTACGGCTGGACTCGATGATCTAAAGGGTCTCTTCCAATCCAGGTGATTCTATGATTCTATGATCTGGTCATGCTTCTCATAGTCCAACTCTGGTGTCACTGTGTGTGCAGTGCAGTGTGATAAATTAGAGAGTTTTCTTTCCTTTATTCTGTGTTGAGTCTGTTTCGCCCATGATGCTGATTGTGGAATGATCTCTCCCTGTCCTTATCTTGACTCCTAAGCCTCTCAATATATATTTTCTCCCCTGTCCAGCTGAAAAGGGCAGTGATAGACTGGCTTTGGTGGGCGTCTGGCCTCCAGCCAGGGCCAAACTACCACATTGACAAATATCTTCTAATATGTTCCCGATAAAAAGTAGAAAAATCCACTGACAGATCATTACAAACTCAAAATCACACTAAGCAGATTGTATCTATTTAGGACCTGTTCCTTACTCAAAATAATGCTAATTCTCTACAACCTTCAAGTGTATTCTCTCAAGCAACTTTTCAAGTACTGAACCTTTATAATAAATTGGTCAGTTACTAGCCCCATATTCTATCTCCAACAGTAGCCAGTGAGAGATGACTAGGTAAGAGTATAAAAATAGTTATTGTGTAGTAAAACATCCTCCAAGTACTCAAAAAGTCTTCAACAATCCATCTCCTGAATCTTTTGCAGTTGCGATTTACCTTTTTTGAGGAGACCAGAGGTGCACACAGAATGTGAGGTGCGGAAGCACCCCTGACACATATAGTTGTATAAGGGTGTAATTGCACTCTGGTTTTTAATATCTGTTCCCCTCCTGACAATTCTTTACATTTACTTTTGGTTAACTGAGCACTGAGTTGGCATTTCAGTGGAACACCAACTGCTCCATCACTGTCAATCTGTACTGAAGCAGTGTCACAGGCACAGTCAAATACTGTGTTGTTGCTCTAAAAAAATATTGAAGAGAGATTTCGGGATGTTTACAGAGGGAATAGGTGCATAGGAAATACATATATAGAAAATACATCCAAAAATCCAGCAGTTTTACAATAACAAGCAAGAGATACAAATCACCAACTCTCGCTGGAATTCTTTTGTAAAAGGTTTTGCTACTTTCTAAATAGCTTCCAGTAAAATACGATTAAAAATTAAAGTAGCACAGAAACATAATGAAACAAAGACTGTGACTGAGCCTTTTCTGTTTTCATATGACTTACTTTGATCTTAGCAAGGGAATCACCAACTTTCAGAAGTTTTTCATTGTAATACCACTCTGGCAGTCGAGGTTTGTATTTGATCCAAATATTAAATAAAGTATTTGCTCTAAAAAAAAAAAAAAATACAGGAGAAAAAGTTTCAGAGTAAACTGGCAGTAGGCCTGTCATAACAAGTAAACAAATCAGGAAAACTTCAAATTGTGAAAACCCCTTTCTTCCAAATCTATTTGAACCTCTATGTATTTCAAAACAAGTGCTCATTAAAACTGGATTTAACAAGCAGCTATGGACATTTCTGGGTTTCATTTCTGCCACGAGTTTTTAATCGCACATTTTAAAATAGGATGAATTTTCTCCTGAGTAAATTCTTATTTAAATGTCTTGGTATTAATCCCTTTGTGTCATTCAAACAAGTGGGAAATCTGCCCCACCTTCCAACTAGTACTTGAGAGGTTCTGTTTGAAGAAACAATTTGCTATTTTAAAGAAACTCAATGGATTACAGCTCTTGACAATTATTGGACTGGAAACTACAAATGCTAAGAGCAGGAAAAAAGATCCCAAAATAACAATGCATGGCAGAGAGCAGCAAGCTTAGGAACTGGTAACCATGGAACAAACCATAGAGCTATAGAGCAGAAAGAGCTATGGTATGTAGAGATATAGAACTCATGGTATCTAGAGCCATACCATGAATCACAAAAGAAGAAAGTCAATAGAAAGTCCCCTAGAATGAACCTCATTTGGTGTGAAATGCTCAGAAATTGTAAATCATAAAGGGTAGGATTCAGAGAGAAGTGAATGACACATGTATTAAAACAGAAAATTTTATGGCTATAGTTGCAATCCTCTTCTGTAGCCTCTGCCTGTTATTCTAGCCACAGCTGTCAATCAAGGATGATTTTGTGTAACAAATCACGTATTTGACTGGACCAGCAAGCCTCCCATAAACAGTAACTGCCTCTAAGCTGTTTGCCTCCTCTGCAGAGGAACTGACAACATCAAGCCAGTACTATAGTCCCTATTGTTTGCTGTTTGACGGGTTAGTGCCTTCATGTGCACAAACTTTCCCACCAGACTTCTTTAGGAAAGCTGTATTCAAACTGGAAAAAAACAGTTTATCAGACAGACTGAAAATAAGCAAAGGGATTTTACAGAAAAGAATCCTGTTACCAAATTATTAATAGTATTGACAGTGTTCACAGTGCCAGGCATCTCCTGCATTTATTCTCTTAACAAATCACTTCTACAGAAACCTCAGCAGAGTGCCTTGAGAAACCACAGTGCCTAAATTATTCATAGGTAGCAATTTCTGAAGAAGGAAAACAACTGATGAGAGATGAATTAATGGCTGAAAATAAACTTCTAGCTGGATTCTTACATGTAAACCTTGTGCTAACTGGTGTGAGGTAGCCAGAACTTTTCAACCTCTTAATACACGGATGGTGGACTAGAATGCAAGACTTTCTTAAGCTTTCTTAAGTTTTCTAACATCCAGGAACTTGGTATCCAATCTCACAGTCTCCCAGACAGCTAAACTTCATTTCGTCTTATAAAAGGATCCCCAATAAAAAAGCACAATAAGTAACATAATTTTTTTCCATACAGAATGCTGCAAGCCACCTTCACATTTCAAGGTGAAACAGATGGGCATATGAGAAACCTGTCAAAATGATCTTTACACCAAAGAATTGCAACAATCATAATCCTTTTTTTTTTTCTAGAAGTGTCAGCTCAGCACAATTCTCAGTTCTTGAAAGTAAACAGCAAAGAAATAAGTAGGGCATTCTAGAGGTATATCCTAAAGGAAAAATGCAGTAACAGCACAAACTAGGCCAAAAGCAACAATATGAATAAAATGTACTAAGGCATTATGTTTTTAAAGGAAACCATAGCACAGTCTACTGAAAAGCAACTTCTAAATGGAGAATGAGTCCTTCCAGGTCCATCCAGAAGTAATTAACAGTGTCTATTGACTTCTTATAACTGAGAGAAGTGTTCCACTCCAGTTACTAGGGATAAATATGCAAAGAGGCTCCAAAGTAAAGGAATCTGTCAGGCAGCTGAGCAGAGTTCCCTCAGACTATCAAGGGAAGAAGCTTAGGGAAAGACTTTCAGAGTCCAAGAGGCTTGGTGAGTAATACTGGGAGGAGGAAGAAAGAAGGCCCCAAAAAAAAAAAAAAGTAAATATAAAGCTGTAAGGCTGTAAAGTAACTGATAGCAAGAATGACTGTGGTTAAAGCTCTGGGAGGTGAGACTAATAAACTTCTTTAAAACTGACCAGCTGAAAAGTCCCCGGTGAAGGTCATCTTCATTTTTTGTTTTGAATGCTCATGTTGCCACATGAGATGCTTAAATGTAATAAATGAGTAACAAATCTGTAATAAACTAGTTTAGCAAAGTAATGACAAATCTGACTAGCCTTTCAACTTCAATGGGAAGATTAAGGTAAACTCTATCTGCTACAATGCCAAGACTAGGTACAAGTGAGCTCATGACACAGGTATGTTTCTTTGACACAGACAAAAGAGGAGAGTGAGACACTTCCCTAACAGCTCATCAGCCTTTCCTTTAAACAGGGTGTAAGACACCAGAATAACAAGTTAAGCAAGTAAATTCTTGAAAAAACACCAGGCTGCAGGAGCTCAGAAGTGAAGTTTCTTCATCTCCAACCATTCTATGAATAATGAAAAAAATTTCCCTAAGGTCAATCCCATAACAGCAGTAAGGCCCACATGGTTATACTGCTGGGCCACAAGGCTTTACTACAGGTAGCAAAGGTTTCTCTGATACAGATCAAAAGATGTCTTATTTAATAAGACATGAGATAAAATCAATAGTTCAAAGCAAACGTTCTATGGCCCCACTGCCAAGAGAAATGGGGTAAAACAACTTCTCGTTGAGGGGGAAATACTTTTGATTGAAAACATTTGTGATTCCAGTACAGGGCAGGTCCTCGGTAATTTTAGTTTCTTACTTTAGAATATTTTAAGTGCCTAAATTACAACCTTACTGTTGATTTATCAACACAAAATGGCTGGCAGCATTGGAGGAATGAAGCTGACATACTTGCCATGTGCAAGTTGGTTTTCTTGCTCTTCTACTAACAAGAACACTTTGATCTCAACCTATGCCAGGAAAAGCAGCTTGAAAAGTGACGCAGCAAGAAGTCTTTAGAGCATTTAGGAAAGCATCTCTAATAGCCATTACCTTCAGAAACTCTTAGGAACAATAAGACTAAGGCTTCAATTTTGAGTTATGAAACAGTAAGAGGCAAGGGAGAAACAACCCTGAAATTTCATAATCACAAATAAATATCCATGACTTTGCTAGCTGCCAACAATCAAAATTCCACTCTTGTACCTCTTTACTGCCCCTGTACAAATGAAGAACGCCAGAGGATGCAGAGCTACTGGGAGCTTCGTGTTACACAATGTTCTCAATGCCCTGGTCTTTCAGTATGGATCATCGCTTCTGGGATGAAGAACTAGGTACCATGAGCTCTCATCTCCACGATGAAGGCTGGAGAATTCTTCAGATGAGAAAAATGTTCTCATGCCAACTGAGTTATGTGTGGACATGGGTTACAACTACAAAATACCAGTTTAAAAAAGACACAGCCTACTCAGGTCAAAATATTCCGAGAGGGTATAGAAAGACATGGCGACATTGTTCATAAAATCTGGTAATTTAGCATGACATTTGTAAACAGATCAGACTCAGCGTGCCCAACTCTCAACCAGAAGATATAATGAATGTGTAGAAGATACAATGAACGTGTACAAGATACAATGAATGCGTTCATTATCAGCAATTTTAGTGGTTTATGAAGCAGCTGAGTGGCATTCCTTCCTCTAAGGAACCTAGAGGAGATATGTTTCAGAGAAAGAATACAGCTAAAGCAGAAAAAGGTCTGAAGCCATAAATGCAAGGCTTAAAAATAGCAACACACTGAAACCAGCTGCTGAAGCAATGCAAAAAGCCAACATACTAAGATTCAAAACACTAGAGCCTGGAGACTGATACCTACATGACAGTTCTAGGCCTAGACCTGAGGATGAACGTGCCACATACACAAATTATAAATCCAGGTAGCTTAGAATAAGAAAGATCTCCAGCCTGTAGAGTCTGACTACCTCCTGAAAATGTATGCAACTGCTTTAGAGAAGGGCCATTTCTAGACAACACCAGGAAAGTACTGAGTGAAATACATAAGGGAAGAATCTGCATGTAAGTGATAAACTAACCAGCCTGAAAACTAACTCCTGTGCCGCTTTTGAATGAAATGTTGGTAACCTGGGAAACTTTCAATTTTATATTAAAGAGCTATAAATTCAGAATCGAACACTGCTCAGATAGGAACGATAGAAAATCAACCATTCACCTTAAAAGAAGCAGCTGAACTTTTATCTCCTAACCTACCTAAATGCCTCAGGGAGAGCTACATGAGAAATGCACAGCCTATAAAAGACGTACGCATGCACTGTGAATCACACACTGATCCCAGTTGCTCTTGACTTAACTGCATGACAAAAACCTAGCTCTATGCATACCCCCGGATATGCATGTATGTGAGCAAACAAATATGCACAATTATACTCGCCATATGTCCCGCCGGCACCCATGTGTATAAAAATATACCAACGTAGACACAGCCATATGCACAAAAAGAGCCCGTGTGTTGCTATCCTCATGTAGCCCTACTGCAAGCGCATCCTTTTTAGAGGCATGTACGTGCCCACATGCGTTCAGCCTCGCAGGCAGCAGCACATGCTGGTGGGCTGCCAGTTGCTCCCAGTACTGCAAAGGGATTTTCCTAGCCGAAAGTTCAGGCAGCTCTGATACAGCCAACAGTGGTGCTGCCAACCTCCACAACACCTTGTGCTTTTCCCCATAACCGTTAGATTTCTGGGAAGTGCTGGGAAAAAAAAGGGTCTTCAGGCTGGA